>JALAJA010001256.1:0-26763 GCA_023376005.1 Doryteuthis pealeii | reverse complement strand
AGAGAAGAGATTCGGGATTGGATAGCTGCTGCTGCTGTTAAGTGGTAGATGATTACAAAATGTTATCCATTGTTGTATACTGGAGTCATTACAATATCTTAGTATACTAGTCCAGATCAATACAGTTTGGCACCAGACCACGCCTACTATATAATACCAAGACATAGAGTAATTGCAACAGAGTGCTAAACATTGGTTCACGTAATGGTTTCCATAATTTGCGTCTCAGTAATCACCCAGATGTTCTAAAACAACAGTGTACAAATAGTCTTGGACAGCTCATGTTACTGTCTATGAGTGTAAAGCTAGTTCACAACACAATGTAAAATGCAGACTCCAAAAAAATCAATCAATTCATTTTCAAATGAACTGGAAACTGCCTTATTCTTTAAGTTGAAGTATTTTGGTATATCGTGCTGACAGCATGGGTAAATAGTAGAGCAGATCTGGCTCTTTAACCTTGGTGACAATAAGTCTAGGAGAAGAACTTGAATCAAACAGTTAAGCACTTAAAATTGAAGCTTGTGTGGCATTCTACGTGTGGTGGGGGTGAGTTGGGGGGGGTAAATATGTACAGCAAGCAATCTTAAGACACCTTGCATGAGTGAGTGGTCTGTAAACTAGCTTATAATACAACAGGGGCAATCTTTTTAGTAACCCCCCCTCCTTGAGAATGAAACTCACTGCATGAGTGAGTGGTCAGTAAGACAAGCTTGATAATCATCACTCTGGCCAAATGTCCTGGTCATATGGAATGTTATATTTTAGAATTACTGTTTGAAAGTAGAAACTTGTTCGTTATTGGTTTAACTTACACTTACTGATGTTAGTCTTCTTCTCTGGTTGTTACAGATCATAGCTTAGTCTTGCACGTAAGTCCTATAATAGTGGAGAAAAAATCAGGGAAAAATCAATCTCACATACACATAGAACACTACGTAGAATATGGGAATCTTGCGTTATTTCAAACATCAACCATTCCCAGACAAGGCTTTTTTATATATCCCCTTATTTAGTGACACTTGTACTCAGAAATCATAAAATCCCCTTCACATAACCATTTCTGACATATATTCCTAACAATTTAAATTTCACATTATCCATAAACCCTTACACCATTCATATTTTACATAAAAAGTAATTTTTTAAATAATAAATAACATTTCTTTTCTGAAAAAAATCCGTTACTAACCAACCATGAACGGGTTAAAACTCTTCTTTTTTTAAAAGAGAGAATTTTTCTATTTTTGAATTTGAAGTATGTCTTTTTCTTTCAAAAACTGTTACACTGAAGATATACAATGTAGCAACATGTTCATGTCGTTAGCAGGAAAAACACGCAGTGGATGTACAAATGACGAAGCGATCGCATAGCTTACACCTTTTGGGAACAACAATGCTCGGTTTTGAATTTAAATTATTTTCTGCTTCTCTCTCGATGAGTCCAGATTAAAAACAAGCTTCTGATGATGATTTTTTATAAATTGAAATATTGTTTATATTAGGTATTTAAAATGATATAAAATATTTTTATTTTAACAATATTGTGTGTTTTCATACCCTTTTCATCTATATTACACAATGGTTAAAACAATTACGAGGGTGAGTCAAAAAGTAATGCCATTTGTTTAAGAACGGTATAATTACCAACAGAAACATGTTATCATACATCAAAATGAAGCTGGTCCTCTGTAGATCACTGGAGAACTGGAAATCAGAGGAAAATTGAGACCATCCAGACCACAGCATTGTTGAAATCAGCTAGAATAACTCAGAAGAGTCCTGGAGATCTGAGGAGATTTGTTGTCACTCAGACTCCAGTAAAAGCCCATCAGCTAATGCTGGTGTGAAAAACTCACAAGGAGGGAAATAATAATAATATGAAGAAAGAACAAAGTAACTGTTGTCCTCATCTTTATTGTTTCTTTCTTATTATATTTTTTATGTATAGAATGTCCTTTTTCTTCCCTCTCTTTATAATAAAAACGGAATGGTCCATTATTTAACTGAGGTGAAAACACTCAAGAAATAAGAATTTGGTGGATAAGCAACACCAGTTAATCATCCCTACTTCTCCATATAGTCACCGTTTATCTCAATAGCAATATTCCACCTTCAATTGAGAGCATGTAAAATTCTGTTGACTGTTCTTTGAGCTACTTCTCTACAGACTTCACTTTTCATACTCCCCAGATTTAGCACCTTCAGATTATTATCTCTTTGGCCCATGAAAGAGGGTTTGAGAGGCAAAGATTATTCCAGTGGATATTCTTGTGGATTTTGCTGTGGAATTAAAATGGAATTTTTTTCAAAACTTTGACTCAACCCTAGAACTAAGGAATAATTTAGTATAATTTTTATGTCATTAAACTAAACAGTAAAAAAGCCTTTAGGACACAAAGATTGATTCACTCAGCTTTAGTATAATAAATATATCTATTAATAATGGAGATTCGCTTCTGGTTTTTGTCTGTAACAAAAACTACGTCACTGCTTACATCACTATACCTGTCATAAATCGTCATAACATAGAATAAACACACTCAAAATTTGAGCATGCAACATTAGACAGTCCTCATTGTTTTTTAAACAAGTTTTAATAGATACATCCCCAGGATCATATATTTATATATAGTTTGTTTTATTTTAATAGATATTCAAAGTTATAGAACTTAGTTTCGATTTCAAATTGTTTTATTTTTTTACTCCTTTAATAAATTTGATAATTTCATGATTTATGGTTCAAACTCTCCGACATTTAATTTTTAACTTCCACCTCCTCAAGCAATATCTTTCAAAAATTTATTTTTACATCACCTGGAGAGCGTTTTTTTTTTTATTTTGCTAGTATATATAAAATAGATAACTAGATAGATTTCAAATTCTTAAAATGTCTACTTAAAACATAAAAAAACATAACACATTTTTATAATAAAATGTCAAAATGAGTTTTATTGTTTCATTCATTGTAACAAATGGACAAAAGTGGAATGTATTAGATCAGCTGAAAAGTTTAATGCAATAAGAAAGATACATCTCTTTCTGCTCCACATAAAATATGTACATTCTTCTCTGGACAGTTTTCATCAATTTACTTCTTTCAAATTATAAAGAGAAAATCCAGTTTTTTGTCTGAATTTTCTGAGTGGGTTGCTTTTGTGTTCCAATCTGTTGTATACTGGATCATACAATATTCAGTTGTATACTAGTACATCCAAATACAGTTTGCACCAGACATAGAGTAACTCACAACAGAGTGCTAAAACATTGAGGTAGACGGTTCGTGTAATGGTTCTGTAATCTTTGCAGTCTCAGTAATCACATTGATGTTCTAAAACATTGATCACACGTATATATATTAGATAATTTGTTGTTTTCAATAAATATTATATAAATTTGTGGAGGTTAAATAAATAACTTAGAAAAAAAGCAACAGTTTTTACAAGACAAAAACACATAATTTAAAAGGAAGTGAACCTTTAATAGTATCAATCTGTTCTTTTTTCTTACAAATAATATTTTCAAATTTGAAAGAAAGCTTAATTTTTTGACATTTTACTCTTTGAAATAATTTTAAGAAAAATTTCCTTTTTTTCAGAGGTTTAATTAAAATCCTAAAATCGTCGACTGAG
The DNA here is from genome assembly GCA_023376005.1 of Doryteuthis pealeii. Classification (NCBI taxonomy): domain Eukaryota; kingdom Metazoa; phylum Mollusca; class Cephalopoda; order Myopsida; family Loliginidae; genus Doryteuthis; species Doryteuthis pealeii. Next base: position 23,131 of record JALAJA010001256.1, on the reverse strand, counting down.
TAAATGTTATCCAATTGTTGTATACTGGATCATACAATATTTAGTATACTAGTACATCCAAATACAGTTTGCACCAGACATAGAGTAACTCACAACAGCATGCTAAAACATTGAGGTAAACGGTTCGCATAATGGTTCCGTAAGCTTCTTTTATTCGTTGATTCACACTATTTCCTAGAGGGGAGATATTTTTCTGAGCAAGTCAATAGGCGTTTCTCCTTTTGGTAAAAAAATAGAGTAACTCGCAACAGAGTGCTAAAACATTGAGGTAAACGGTTCGCGTAATGGTTCCGTAAGCTTCACAGTCTCAGTAATCTATGAGGAGTCGTTGGTTGTCAGTTCTGTGTGGTTTAAGCCCGCTCGTAGTCGTGCCTACACCCCAATATAGTTGATTCTTCTTTCTTGTGGGCTGGTAATCTGAAAGGGAATTTAGGAAAAGAAGTGAATGGAACAAAGATAAGGATAACTTTAGGGTAAGACTTTTATTCGTTCCTAGAGGGGATATTTTCCTGAGCAAGTCAATAGGTGTTTCCACTTCAAAGTCTTGGAGTAAAAGGGTTGAGAGTCCCTTTTGGCACCAAGAATTTTTTTTTGGGGGGGGGAGTCTGCACATGCCCAGAGGCTCTTCCAATCTGAGGCCTTCTGGGAGATTGTTACATTTTGTCTTTTTATTTTTTTATATCTATATTATTATATTTAATTTAATTTTGTTTTTGTTTTATTTATTTTTTATTAATCCCTACAAATTACCCAGATGTTCTAAAACAGCAGTGTACAAATAGTCTTGGATCAGTTCATTTACTCTCTATGAAAGGTAAGCTTGACTTATGGGGTAGCAAGAGGTTTTGGTGATTTAAGGTTTAAAGGTAGCTGGATATTCTTGTTACGTGTTCTTAGGGTTTAACTTTTAACCCCATCTCATTTGGTGGTTGCGCTGAAAAGGAAAGAATTCAAGGAACGGAAAAGAAAGAGACAAAGACGAAAGGTGGTTTTATGACTTAGGCTTTATTTACCGGTCATAGTCACCTGTGGCAATAGGATATCACCCTGGACATGGTAGCAACTACACTCAGTTAAGGCCTAAACTTGAATGGCTGAGATAATATCTTGGGGGTAGGAAATGGGTCCTTTTTCTCACACATGCACGGAGGGTTCTTCTGGTGAAGGCTCATGGGAGTTTTTTTTTTTTTTCTTATTTTAATTTTATTTTAGTTTTATTTTAATCCCCACAGGCTAGTCCACAACATGTTGTTTTTAACACTGTCACCAATTTCTTTTCTTTTTGACAATTTTTTCTATGATCCCTACAAAGGAACAGTGCAAAAAATGTTAAGCCTTGTATTTTTATACAAATTTCATAAGTTTTTAATACTAAATTGGGGTGAGGCCCAGTGGTGTACCCCCTGTCAATAGGGCCATCTGTTGTTCGTGGGTGTCAACCATAATGCTTAAGGGATGGAACCCTGGTGGCTGAGCAATCCATGCAACACTCCACATTAGCCCTTACTTACGCTAGACGGGCAGTTGGAGAGGCCCCCTCCAATCAATTGGCTGGTCACATCAAGCTCTAGCACTTATATGCTTGTCCCAACCCTATTGCCCTTATGGCAAGCCCAAACTCTTTTTATCATCTGTGCTCAAAGGTGGTGGCTAAGGATCTTAGTGTCCTGAGTATGACATTAAACTCTGATGGTGAAGTTCCAGTTCTGGAGCTCTGGGGAATGTGGAGTACCCCTTCATCACCATTACTCCAGGTCCACCTGACAAAAAACTAAATTTTGACCAAAATGGTATATGCATAAACCAGAATCTGTTCTTGAGAATTAAACATATAAACTTCTCTAGGACGTTGAGATAAGACGGATCACCTTATCCCAGCCAGAAGATCAGACCTAGTATTGATTAGAAGAAAAAGTGAATTTGTCAACTGGTATATTTTGCAGTTCCAGCAGATCACAGGGTGAAGATGAAAGAAAATGAAAAGATAGACAAATACCTGGACATTGCTATAAAATTGAAAAACTGTGGAATATGAGGGTGAATGTGATACCAATTCTAGTTGGTGCACTTGGAATAGTCCCAAAAAACTTTAAAAAAGACTGGAGGAACTGGAAATCAGAGGAAGAATTGAGACCATCCAGACCACAGCATTGTTGAAATCAGCTAGAATACTCAGAAGAGTCCTGGAGATCTGAAGAGATTTGTTATCACTCAGACTCCAGTGAAAGACCATCAGCTAATGCTGGTGTGAAAAACTCACAAGGAGGGAAATAATAATAATAATAATAATATGAAGAAGTAGAAGAAAGAACAAAGTAACTGTTGTCCTCATCTTTATTGTTTCTTTCTTATTATATTTTTTATGTATAGAATGTCCTTTTCCTTCCCTCTCTTTATAATAAAAACGGAATGGTCCATTATTTAACTGAGGTGACAACACTCATAAGAAATGAGAATTTAGTGGATAAGCAACACCAGTTAATCAGGATTTACATTTTTGCATTTCATCTCGGATGATTTGGATGGTCTCTTTTTTAACCAGAGGGTATTGCAGATGATAACGGTCGTACTTTTAAGGAACATGAGTATTGATATATAGATAAGCTACTGTAATTTTCAAAAAAATTAAATACAAAATAACATATATGCATTTCCTTTAAAACTGTATCTTCTTTGTGTCTTGATTTTAAATACAAACATGAAGAATGAATTCAAAATTATTTGGTACATATTCTCGTAGTTTTTTTTAGTTTTTATATATGCTTACTACTTAATTTCAGAACCTATTCTATACCTGCTACATAAGATTTATAAATGAATCAAGACCAAAAAAGTGTCGGACCATATTGCCTTTTAGGCACCCCTTTTTGATCTCAATTAAGAAAGGACATGTTTTTCATTTACACTGTCAATATCCGGTTGTTTGTTAGGGGTTAGTTTTATAAAAAAAAATTTTTAAATCTAAAAATCGTCTGTTAAAACAACTGGATATTGACTGTGTAAATGAAAAACATGTCCTTTCTTAACCGAGATCAAAAAGGGGTGCCTAAAGGTCATATGGTCCAAAGTGTCTTCTTGATTCTTCATCACATAAGCGCTGAGAACTTATGCACATCAGTTAATGTACCTAGATAAATAAAGGAAGATAATGTACCTAAATAAATAAAGGAAGATAGTCTGAAGTGAAAAAAAAGTGACAGTCTACATTGGTGCTTTTTCAAACATTCGATGGTAACACACTAAGAAATATAATTCAACTTGTGCGATAAAACTAGATCATCAACTTGGTGTCAGAAGTGGGACAGACATAATAACCGTACTCAATATTTAACTACTTCCCATTTAAAGCAATTTTTGACACATGGCCAGTTTAACAAGAAAGCTTATGACGGTAGGTGTTTTTTTGGTCTTCCTTCTCTACAGTTGGAGTATTGTATGACATGGTGACAGGCAAACATTTTGGTTATTATCTACGTAAGTAATTTAGTGAATACCAATGAGCAGATTATTAAAATAAAATTCAAATATGCAACAATATACTATCAGAAAGTATGATCTCAAGTTCTTTAATATCACTCCTTCCAGCTGGGAAAATTTGGCTCAGAACCGCCCTCAGCGGTAGCAGGCTCTCCTTAGTGGGCTATTCATGTCTGAAGTCACGCTGGCACAACACCATGAAGCCAAGAGAGGCCTTCACAGTCACAGAAGGTGCTGTGCTAGAATGTAACTTCAGGGCACAAGAAATATATGGTCTTCTAAGACTGCAATTCCGGTGGTGGCAGGATCTCCATAGTGGGCTATTCATGTCTGAAGTCACCCTGGCGCAACACCATGAAGCCAAGAGGTCTAAGAGAAAGCAACAGCACACCATCAACATCTTCAAGACCGACCTTCATATGCGACATCTGTGCTCAAAATTGATTTTTGAACAGTGACCTTCACAGTCACAGAAGGTGCTGTGCTCAAACGTAACTTCAGGGCACAAGAAATATATGGTCTTCCAAGACTGCAATGCCGACAATGTCTCAGAAATCTACTAAACTTTTTAAACTTGACCAATTATTATCTAAATCCAAAGATGCAATGGTATACTATCGTAAATATACTAAAACTCTTTGAATCTTAGGGTAACAATATTCTTAGCAAATTAAAACATCTTCAAGTTTGACTTAAGAGATAAGACAGTTTTAAAATTTGCTTGAAGCACTGTGTGTATATTGGTTTGGTGGTTGGTTTTGAAGGTTATCACAATGCAAGTGTAAAGAAAAATGGGGTAACTAGGATGTTGTTCCTTTACCTTTGATTTATTTTCTTAATATTTCAGGATGAAAATCCCTTCATCAGAAGATTTCTGAAATCTTGGAGCTTTCTAGAGAGATGTTGATTGCTGCCTGAATCAAGCTATTCTGTTGTAGTTTTTAATTGTGTGTGTATGTTTGATTAACCATGTTGTATATTATGAATTCTTTGTGTGTATATGTTTGTTTAGTAATGTCTTAGTATCATTCCAAATTCTGTGTGTGTGTTGGTCTTTCCCCATGTATGTTGTGTGTATATGTTTGTTTAGTAATGTCTTAGTATCATTCCAAATTCTGTGTGTGTGTTGGTCTTTCCCATGTATGTTTGTGTGTATATGTTTATTTAGTAATGTCTTAGTATCATTCCAAATTCTGTGTGTGTGTTGGTCTTTCCCATGTATGTTTGTGTGTATATGTTTGTTTAGTAATGTCTTAGTATCATTCCAAATTCTGTGTGTGTGTGTTGGTCTTTCCATGTATGTTTGTGTGTATATGTTTGTTAGTAATGTCTTAGTATCATTCCAAATTATGTGTGTGTGTTGGTCTTTCCATGTATGTTTGTGTGTATATGTTTGTTTAGTAATGTCTTAGTATCATTCCAAATTCTGTGTGTGTGTTGGTCTTTCCCATGTATGTTTGTGTGTATATGTTTGTTTAGTAATGTCTTAGTATCATTCCAAATTATGTGTGTGTGTTGGTCTTTCCCATGTATGTTGTGTGTATATGTTTGTTTAGTAATGTCTTAGTATCATTCCAAATTCTTTGTGTGTGTGTTGGTCTTTCCCATGTATGTTTGTGTGTATATGTTTATTTAGTAATGTCTTAGTATCATTCCAAATTCTTTGTGTGTGTGTTGGTCTTTCCCATGTATGTTTGTGTGTATATGTTTGTTTAGTAATGTCTTAGTATCATTCCAAATTATGTGTGTGTGTTGGTCTTTCCCATGTATGTTTGTGTGTATATGTTTGTTTAGTAATGTCTTAGTATCATTCCAAATTCTGTGTGTGTGTTGGTCTTTCCCATGTATGTTTGTGTGTATATGTTTGTTTAGTAATGTCTTAGTATCATTCCAAATTATGTGTGTGTGTTGGTCTTTCCCACGTATGTTTGTGTGTATATGTTTGTTTAGTAATGTCTTAGTATCATTCCAAATTCTTTGTGTGTGTGTTGGTCTTTCCCATGTATGTTTGTGTGTATATGTTTGTTTAGTAATGTCTTAGTATCATTCCAAATTAGTGTGTGTGTTGGTCTTTCCCATGTATGTTTGTGTGTATATGTTTGTTTAGTAATGTCTTAGTATCATTCCAAATTATGTGTGTGTGTTGGTCTTTCCCATGTATGTTTGTGTGTATATGTTTTGTTAGTAATGTCTTAGTATCATTCCAAATTCTGTGTGTGTTTGGTCTTTCCCATGTATGTTTGTGTGTATATGTTTGTTTAGTAATGTCTTAGTATCATTCCAAATTCTGTGTGTGTGTTGGTCTTTCCCATGTATGTTTGTGTGTATATGTTTGTTTAGTAATGTCTTAGTATCATTCCAAATTCTTTGTGTGTGTTTGGTCTTTCCATGTATGTTTGTGTGTATATGTTTGTTTAGTAATGTCTTAGTATCATTCCAAATTCTGTGTGTGTGTTGGTCTTTCCCATGTATGTTTTGTGTGTTATGTTTGTTTAATGTCTTAGTATCATTCCAAATTCTGTGTGTGTGTTGGTCTTTCCCATGTATGTTTGTGTGTATATGTTTGTTTAGTAATGTCTTAGTATCATTCCAAATTCTGTGTGTGTGTTGGTCTTTCCCATGTATGTTTGTGTGTATATGTTTGTTTAGTAATGTCTTAGTATCATTCCAAATTCTGTGTGTGTGTTGGTCTTTCCCATGTATGTTTGTGTGTATATGTTGTTTAGTAATGTCTTAGTATCATTCCAAATTCTGTGTGTGTGTTGGTCTTTCCCATGTATGTTTGTGTGTATATGTTTGTTTAGTAATGTCTTAGTATCATTCCAAATTCTGTGTGTGTGTTGGTCTTTCCCATGTATGTTTGTGTGTATATGTTTGTTTAGTAATGTCTTAGTATCATTCCAAATTCTGTGTGTGTGTTGGTCTTTCCCATGTATGTTTGTGTGTATATGTTTGTTTAGTAATGTCTTAGTATCATTCAAAATTCTGTGTGTGGGTGTGTGTGTGTTGGTCTTTCCCATGTATGTTTGTGGGACCAAGTTACCTTTAAACACCCCAGGGGCGACCTGGATTAAGAAGGACATGTTTCACTTTGCACTGTCAACATCCAGTTGTTTGTTAGGGTTAGGGTTAGGTTAGCAGTTAGTTTTAATAATTAAAAAAAAAGATGCGTCTAAAAATTGTCTGGTAAAACAAACACCGGATGTTGACGATACAAAGCGAAACATGTCCCTCTGAATCCAGGTCAACCCTGGGGTGCTTAAAGGTAATTTGGTCCTGTTTGTGTACTTGTAGTGGTCGGAGCACCACAAGACCATCCTTTGGGGGTAGGGTAGGTCTCTTAGACATATTTAGTAGATTTAGTAATTAAGAATACTGGTTAAATGCTCATAAAAAATTTATGACAAAGAGAACCAATTTGAAGCCTGATCAACACTATCCCCCTTCATGTTTGTAGTCAGTCTAGTCAAAATGTATGACCCTAAGTGGCATAGATATACAAGGGTGAGTCAAAAAGTAATATTTGTTTAGGACAGGTATAATTAACAACACAGGAACATGTATCATACATCAAAATGAAGCAGGTCCTCTGTGGATCACATCCCTACTTCGCCACAGTCACCGTTTCTCTCAATAGCAATATTCCACCTTCGAATGAGAGCATGTATCTCTGCCCTGTAAAATTCTGTTGACTGTTCTTTGAGCACTTCTTCACTATAGATTTCACTTCCTCATCACTGAATAATGTTTGCCTCTCAAAACCTTTCAATGAGGCCAAAGAGAGGCAAACATTATTCCAGTGACCAGAAGTGAAAAATTGCTATTGAGAAAAACGGTGACTATGTGGAGAACTAGGGATGTGATCCACAGAGGACCAGATTCATTTTTATGTATGATACATGTTCCTATGTTGGTAATTATACCCGTCCTAAACAAAATGGTATCACTTTTGACTTACCCTCGTACATTCTTGTGGATTTTGCTTAAGGTTAACAAGGCTGTTCAGATCTCACTGAAAAAAGTTAAAGACAATTCCATAGCTGTATCAGTGCTACTCTATGGCTGCACCACTTGGACCATAACGAAGCGCCTAGAGAATAAGTTAGATGAGAGCTACACAAGAATGCTGCATGCAATCTTAATCAAATCACGGAAACAACACCCAACAAGGAAGCAGTTGTATGGCCCCCTACCTCCTATCACAGAAACCATCCAAGTGAGACAAACAAAACATACTGTAGAAGCACAGATGTATCCTCATGTGGAAACCAGCACATGGACATGCCACAGCAGGCCTTCCAGCAAGGAACTCCATTTATTTAACTCTGTCGATCACATCCCTACTTCGCTGCAGTCACCGTTTCTTTCAATAGCAATATTCCACCTTTGAATGAACATCCTCATGTGGAAACCAGCACATGGGGACATGCAACAGCGGGCTGTCCAGCAAGGAACTCCATTTATTCAACTTTGCGTGGATACTGGATGCTGTGCAGAAGACTGAATGATAGGGATGGTTTGGCGAGAAATTGTCATGGATATCTGTGCAACTAGCGGCGAAACGAATATGAGGATTTAAACAAGGAATTATTACACTTCCTATCTCACATTCACCAAAGAAAACTAATGTTAGAGTCTTTGTTCTCTATGGTTGTAAAAGTCTTCTACAAGTTGACTTCATAATACAATTTATATGATTTAGTTTTATATACTAGCAGAATGGGCACCTCGTGTAGTGTAATGGTTAGCAAGATGGATTAGCCAAACCATTGATAGTGAGTTTGATTCTCATTGGGTGCCTCATACTTCTGGCCTTGTGTTTCATCTAACTAAGCTTAGTAAATAACTATATACGAGCAGAACCTGTGGATATACCACAGTATGATAATCTAATTATTACGTTTGATATGTTTACTTAAGAGCTATTACAAATAGTTTAATACGTAAAAAGCATAATATTCTTGATTTAACTCTCACCCTTTTTTTTTTTCTTCTTTTCATTAGGTTTGATTGAAACAGATTAGCATTATCACCCCTCTATCTTTCTTATATTTTTTGAATAGCATGTCCTTTCTTCTTTCTAATAAACAATGGTCTATTATTTATCTGAGGTGATGACACTTATAAGAAATAAGAATTCGGCGGAAAAGCAACACCAATAATCGGGGTTTTACATTTTTGCATTTCATCTCGGATGATTTGGACTGTCTCATCATTAACCAGAAATGGTTGCAAGATAACGGTCGTACAATTAAGGAATACGAGTATTGATAAATAAGATTTAACATGTTTGCTAGGAAATAGATGAAAATTGAAATTTTTTAATCCTGAAAAAATGTTTTTTTCTTGGTTGTTGTTAAAAACATTTGACAATGCTGGACATATTTTTAAAATTTTCACCCACACATTAATTGAACCTGTGACAAGTACTTTGGTTTTAATTTTTATCAGTAAAATCACCAAAACAATGTCGATGTAACAATAACACATACGTAAAAAGAAATAGTAAAATTAATACCGAACACGGGACGGAATAGTGCTTGTAATAATAGTCTACGAATACCGATAACTTAATATTGTAAAATTACCATACGATGCATTAAAAAAAATGCTTGTAAAATAGTGAAAATTGCAATTTAGTAAATAAATATATTTTCCTCTAAACAAAAAAAGCAAGAAAAACGAACGAATTGGTTATGGTGTACGATATGTTGCAAAGATAATTAATCGGACTTAAAAGGCAAAAAGATATACATTGAATTGAATCGTAACCAAACAGAAGTTGGTAATGTGCCGGCAAAATAAAAAGCATGCAGTAAAACCGCCCGGTCAACTTGGCATGCATAGAGAACATTGAAACACGGAAATAACTGTTAACGCCCATGTGATGCTTTCATAGTAGTACAACTACTAAACTAAAGTCATCTGGTACATCTAACAGCGGTTAGACAAAACTGAAAAATGTTTTTGAAGGGGAAGAAGACTGTCATTATCGACACAAATATATAATGTATCCCAAAACAGTAAAAACTAAAAAGAATTTAAAATAAAAATTAATGTTAGCTAGCCACATCGTATGAGATGTACTAAAAGAGATTTCCCTTCTAGTTTTCTAGAGGTAAACCATTTATGGAGATGTTTTTTTAATTTTAATTTAAATATATATTTTTTACTAATTTATATTTATTAAAATGTTTTTAGTAGTTAAATTAAATAGCAAGCCCATTTTCACCAAAATCTTATTCATCATTGACCATTGTAATAACACTCCTACATCCTCATCTATTGTCTCTTATACTTTTGATTTAAATTAGCGAACAAAGAAAAATTGTCAAATAATAATTTTAGTTGCACAAAATATAAGGGAAGAAATTAGTTACATTGAGATGAGGATTTAAATAAGTAGGTGAATTTGGTAGTTCCAAGTTACTTAAAGATTACCTTCTTTTTTTTTTTTTTTTTTAACTAACTTTAATTCATTTTCCCCATGAGATGTCCGACATAAAAAAAATGTTGAAGGAAGAGAAAAATTCGGTCCATAAAATGTCGGTTGTATATCGTACTAGCGGAAACAAATCTTGGAAGTAATATTATCAAACAAAGAGGTTAAGAGAAGAGACTAAAAAGTTCTCAACACTGTGTGTAGTAAGTAAAAAAGTACCGCCATTGGGATTTTGTAAGTGTGCAGGGGGAGTGAAAAAAAAGAGGGAAAGAAACAAAGAAAAAAAGACCCAACCAACAGTGGGTACTTAAATGAATGATTTCAGACATTTATAAAAATTGGAAGATAACTAATTTTACAGGTAGGAAACAAAGTAGTGGGTACGTTAAAAAAAAAAGAAAGAAAAGGATTTTCCCAAGGTCAGGAAGTCCGTTCTCATACTCGAACACTAACCATCTGGTTTTAAAAAACGTCTTTACCAGATGAGCTTACAATCACAAAAGAACATTAAGAAAATAAAACGAATTTTAGATTTGGAGAAAAAAGTAGTTGAAATAAAGTATTTTAAGATCGTCAAACTGGAATAAGAGCCAATATTGTCGGATAAAAAGGAAATAGAAAAATAAAATTTGTAGTTGTTAATAAGAAAAATTCATGAGGAGGAAACTCTTAGAAAAAAGCGGTGAAAAACAATGGCGACGACAGCGTCGGAAAGAGAAAAAGGAAAGGAGGGAGTGACGTCACTGGATATCTATAATTAAAATGATGCGCAGAAGTTCACTGCGCATGTAAGCTCAAAAAAGAACTCCCAATGACGCCTGCGCATTAGCGTTACAGTACGAGTAAAGCTAGCACTTTTTTATTTCGTATTCAGTCTTTACATATATATTTACAAAAAAGCTTATAAAATTTTTCATTATCGACCAGTACAAGCGGTAAATATTTTAATTGTAAAATCTTATTAATTTTTTCGGATATTCAAGATCCTGAAAGTTTATAAGAAATTCGAAAACTAATTTTTAGTCATCGAAGTTCGCGGCTAAATAACATGAATCGGACTCTGTTTGAATCCACGTGTGGCTAGACAAGAAAGCTGATTGACGGATCCATTTATACTTGAAGCGGTAAAATGGGGTAAGTACAATTTTGTTCCGCAATTTTCATTTCATATTCAAAGATTTTCAAAGTTTAAGTATGATTTTATAGTAAAAAACTTATACAGTTTTATTAATTCAACTATTTTGAGTGCGTCGATTGCTATCACTCAATGAAGCTGAGTGTGTGCTCTAACTCGTCATGGCTGCCGCACTGCTTTGCTAGCTGACAATAAGTAGACAATATCTACGACCGGGCTACACATTTTTTAGCAGCTCTACATTTAATCTGGCGTGGTCGACTGTTTTATAGACCTAAAAATCCAAATTGATTTGTATAATTCTGTTTAGTGACTTGTGGAAATGATGTAATGCTAAATTATTTGTATTTTAATTGAGTTTTTTTAACATTCCAAACGAGTCTTCTTTAAGTCGGACTTATTGCTCATAATCTTTCTTCTTCTCATTTTTGCTTCTTTATCTTTCACCAACCGAGATTCTCCATACGTCTCCCTTCGTTTCTACGTCCGTTCACTTATTCTCGAATATACGTTAGCAATTTTTTAATATTCTTTATTTCATTTAAATTTAAAATATTTTAAATTTTCAGCTAAACTAACAATAAATCTACAGCCCCCCCCCTAAATTTTTTATTTCCTTTTATATTTTAGCGTAACATTCTTTTATTCTTAGTCTTAAAAATAGTCTCGACTCTTTATATTTTTTTAAATATACGCGTGTTTGATCATTTAGATTTTTTTCTTTTTTCCTGTATCTCAAAACATTTAAAAATCTTTTATTTAAAATGCCATAATCCAAATGATTTTTTTTTTCTAAACTTCGACTTTAACATTTCTTTTTATTCACTACTTCACAGCTAAAAAAAAAAAGGAATCTCGGCGTAATACTAAGTAATTGTGTATTCATTTCGACGTTTAAAATTTTTCAAATTTTTAAAATCTTAAACTGCGAGATTTAAGGATTTATTTATGGAAACTTTAATTCTGTAATGTTCTTTCCTGTCGTCGACCGGCTTTATCCCTTTCAGAGTTTTGTATTATTCTGGATAATTTTCATTTGCCTAGTTCAAATTTAAGATTTAAGAAACAAGGTTTTTGGGTCGATGGAATATTTAAAATATTCGATGAGTTTCCATATAAAAAATAATCTATCCAACTGTTGAATGTCTCGTGAAAATTTGTGTAATCGTCGTAGTAGCAGTCAGGATTAAAAATGGTGTCCGGTAATGAAGTGGTCTTTAGAAAGAAAAAAAAAGAATAAGAACTAATCTCCCTCACAATATGTTTTAATCTATATTATATCGTCGGTCAAACGTGACTGAACAAAATTAAACATGCGTTTTGGTTTAAATCAGATTCGAATGAATTTGCGTCAAAGATTAAAAAAAAGCAGGTAAATTTTTGACCATGAGGATCTTTAAAGTCTTCTCGAGGATGGGTCAAAAAAAAAAAATCTTAACCATTTGTTCTATTCGCACTTATTTTACAGAAAGAATCTAATTTTATTTCATGTGACAGTGGGTATTGAAAATTACAAACCTCATTTACTGACTGCTTTAAATTTTCGAGGTGGAAGGAGGGGGTAGATATTTCTAAAGAAGCTCGTGGAGCTTATTAAAAAATACTTAAAAGAAGGGGGATCTTGACATCTGGATAGACCCTGTAAAATATGAAGATTTTTTTATTTAAAAACCCATTAATCTTGAAGTTAGCGAACTTAACACTTTTGAGAATGACTTTATTTTTATTTTTTATACATACAATTGCAATTAATTTTGTATTTTTTTTTTTTTTTTTTTAAGTTTGAAAACTGATTTATTTTAAATAGTTTCATTTTGAATTTATTTGGAATGGGCTAAATTTAGAAAATTTATTAAAAAAACGATGGTCTGTTTACGGCTTGATCATTATGTAATTTAATTTAGGGTAACTTACTAAGTTATGATGCTTTAAGATCGTTATTTTAAATTGATAGTCAATATGCCACCTGTTTTTATTTATTTTATCTTATGTTGGATAAATCACGTATTCCATTGTTGCATCAAAAATGTCTGACATAACGTGTACAAATTCTCCATAAATTATAGCATTCCAAAAATAATTCAAAAATGAAACTATTTAAAATAATCAGTTTTCAAAACTAAAAAAAAAAAAAAAATACAAATTGAATTGCAAATTGTATGTTAAATAAAAATAAACGTCATTCTCAAAGTTAAGTTCGCTAACTTCAAGATTAATGGTTTTAAATAAAATATCTTCACTATATTTTACCACGCGCGTTCTTATCCAGATGTCAAGATCCCCCTTCTTTTAAAGTATTTTTATAAGCTCCACGAGCTTCTTTTAGAATATCTACCCCCTCCTTCCACCTCGAAAAAATTTTAAAGCCAGTCAGTAAATGTACGGTTGTAATTTTTCAATACCACATGGTCACTGAAATAAAATTAGATCTTTCTGTAAAATCAAGTGCGAATAGAACAAATGGTTAAGATTTTTTTTTTTTTTGACCATCCTCGAGAAGACTTTAAAGATCCTCAATGGTCAAAATTTGACCTGCCTTTTTTTTAATCTTTGACGGCAAATTCATTCGGAATCTGATAAAACAAAAACGCATGTTTAATTTTGTTGCAGTCACGTTTGACCGACGATATATATATAGGATTAAAACATATGTGAGGAGATTAGTTCTTATTTCTTTTTTTTCTTCTATAAGACACTTCATTACCGACACCATTTTAATCTGACTGCTACTAGCGACGATTACACAAATTTTTCACGAGAACATTCAACAGTTGGATGAGATTATTTTTTTTTATATGGAAACTCATCGAATATTTTAAATATTCCATCGACCCAAAAACCTTGTTTCTTAATCTAAATTTGAAATAGGCAAATGAAAATTATCCAGAATAAAGCAAAACTCTGAAGGGATAAAGCGGTCGACGACAGAAAGAATTACAGAATTAAAGTTTCCATAAATAAATCCTTAAAATCTCCAGTTTTTAAGGATTTTAAAAATTTGAAATTTAACGTTCCGAAATGAATACACAATACTTAGTATACGCCGAGATCCTTTTTTTAGCTGTGAAGTGTGAATAAAAAGAAATGTTAAGTCGAAGTTTAGAAAAAAAAAATCTATTTGGATTATGGCATTTAATAAAAGATTTTAATGTTTGAGATACAAGGAAAAAGAAAAAATCTAACTGATCAAACACGCGTATATGTTAAAAGAAATATAAAAGAGTCGAGACTATTTTTTAAACTAAGAGTAAAGAATGTTCGCTAAAAATATAAAAGGAAATAAAAATTTAAGGGGGGGGGGCTGTAGATTTTATTGTTAGTTTAGCTGAAAAATTTAAAATTTTAAATTTAAATGAAATAAAGAAATTAAAAAATTGCTAACGTATATTCGAGAAAAGTGAACGGACGTAGAACGAGGGAGACGTATGGAGAATCTCGGTTGGTGAAAGATAAAGAAGGCAAAAATGAAAGAAGAAAAGATTATGAGCAATAAGTCCGACTTAAAGAAGACTCGTTGGATTGTTTTTAAAAAAACTCAATTAATACAAATAATTTTAGCATTTACATCATTCCACAAGTCACTAAACAGAATTATACAAATCAATTTGGATTTTAGGTCTATAAAACAGTCGACCACGCCAGATTAAATGTAGAGCTGCTAAAAAATGTGTAGCCCGTCGTAATATTGTCTACTATTGTCAGCTAGCAAAGCAGTGGCGGCAGCCATGACGAGTTAGAGCACACACTCAGCTCATTGAGTGATAGCAAACGACGCACTCAAAATATGTTGAATTAATAAAACTGTATAAGTTTTTTACTATAAATCATACTTAAACTTGAAAATCTTTAATATAAATGAAAATTCGGAACAAATATTGTACTTACCCCATTTTATCCGCTTCAAGTAATAATGGATCCGTCAATCAGCTTTCTTGTCTACCACACGTGGATTCAAACAGAGTCCGATTCATGTATTTAGCCGCGAAATTCGATGATAAAATTAGTTTTCGAATTGTCTTATAAACTTTCAGGATCTTGAATATCCGAAAAAATTAATAAGAATTTTACAATTAAAATTTTTACCGCTTGTACTGGTCGATAATGAAAATTTTATAAGGCTTTTTTGTAAATATATATGTAAAGACTGAATACGAATTAAAAAAGATGCTAGCTTTACTCGTTACTGTAACGCTAATGCGCAGGCGTCATTGGGAGTTCTTTTTGAGCTTACATGCGCAGTGAACTTCTGCGCATCATTTTAATTATAGATATCCAGTGACGTCACTCCCTCCTTCCTTTTCTCTTCCGACGCTGTCGTCGCCATTTGTTTTTCACCGCTTTTTTTCTTTAAGATTTCCTCCTTCATGAATTTTTCTATTAACAACTACAAATTTTATTTTTCTATTTCCTTTTTATCCGACAAATATTGGCTCTTATTCCAGTTGACGATCTTAAATACTTTTATTTCAACTACTTTTTTTCTCAAAAATCTAAATTCGTTTTATTTTCTTAATGTCTTTGGTGATTGTAAGCTCATCTGGTAAAGACGTTGTTTTAAAAACCAGATGGTTAGTGTTCGAGTATGAGAACGGACTTCCTGACCTTGGAAAATCCTTTTTCTTTCTTTTTTAACGTACCCACTACTTTGTTTCCTACCTGTAAAATTAGTTATCTTCCAATTTTTATAAATGTCTGAAATCATTCATTTAAGGTACCCACTGTTGGTTGGGTCTTTTTTTCTTTGTCTTTCCCTCTTTTTTTTTCACTCCCCCTGCACACTTACAAAATCCCCAATGGCGGGTACTTAATTTACTTACTACCACAGTGGTTGAGAACTTTTTAGTCTCTTCTCTTAACCTCTTTTTTGATAATATTACTTCAAGATTGTTTCGCTAGTACGATATACAACCGACATTTATGGACCGATTTTTTTTTTCTCTTCCTTCAACATTTTTTTTTATGTTCGGGGGGGGGAAAAAAAACAATTATTTTTCCTCCATGGGGGGGGGGGGGGAAAAAAAAATGAATTAAAGTTAGTAAAAAAAAAAAAAAGAAAAGAGGTAATCTTAGTAACTTGAAACTACCAAATTCACTCATACTTATTTTAAATCCTCATCTCAATTAAACTAATTTTTCCCTTATATTTGTGCAACTAAAAATTATTATTCTGGACAATTTTTCTTTGTCGCTAATTTAAAATCAAAAAGGTATAAGAGACAATAGAGCAGGATGTAGGAAGTGTTATTAGCAATGCGTGCAATGATGCTGAATAAGATTTTGGTGAAAATGCGGCTTGCTATTTAAATTTAACTACTAAAAAACATTTGAATAAATATAAATTAGTAAAAAAATATATATTTAAATAAAAATTAAAAAAACTCTGCCAATAAAATGTTTCACCTCTAGAAAACTAGAAGGGAAATCTCTTGTAGTACATCTCATACGATGGGCTAGCTAACGATTTTTAATTTTTATTTTAAATTCTTTTTAGTTTTACTGTTTTGGATTACATTATATTATTTGTGTCGATAATGACAGTCTTCTTTCCCTTCAAATCATTTTTCCGGTTTTGTCTAAACCGCCTGTTAGATGTTACCAGATGGACTTTAGTTTAGTAGTTGTACTACTATGAAGCATTTACATGGGCGGTTAACAGTATTTCCGTGTTTCAATGTTCTCTATGCATTGCCAAGTTGACCGGGCGGTTATTACTGCATGCTTTATTTTGCCGGCACATTACCAACTTCTGTTTGGTTACGATCAATTCAATAATCTTTTTGCCTTTTAAAGTCGATTAATTATTCTTTTGCAAACATATTCTAACACCCATAACCAATTCCGTCTTTTCTTGCTTTTTTTTGTTAGAGAAAATTATATTTATTTACTAAATTGCAGCATTTTCACATATTTACAAGCATTTTAAATGCATCGTATGGTAATTTTACAATATTAAGTTTATCGTATTCGTAGACTATTTTATTACAAGCACTATTCCGTCCCGTGTTCGGGTATTAATTTTACATTTCTCTTTTACGTATTGTTGTATTGTTTACTCGACATTTTTTTCGTGATTTTTACTGATAAAATTTAAAACCAAAGACTTGTCACAGGTTCAATAATGTGTGGGTGAAAAATTTTAAAAATATGCTCCAGCGATTGTGCAATGTTTTTAACAACAACCAAGAAAACATTTTTTCAGGGATTAAAAAATTTTCAATTTTCATCTATTTCTAGCAACATCAGTTAAATCTTTATTATCAATACTCGTTATTCCTTAATTGTACGAACCGTTATCTTGCAACACTTTCTGGTTAATGATGAGACCAGTCCAAATCACCGAGATGAAAATGCAAAAATGAAACCCCGATTATCTGTGTTGCTTTTTCCGCCCGAATTTCTATTTCTTGATAAGTGTCCATCAACCTCAGTAAATATAGACCATTTTTTTCAATTAGAAAGAAAGAAAAGGACCATTGCTATTCAAAAAAATATAAGAAAGATAGAGGACGGTGATAATGCTAATCTGGTTCAATCAACCTAATGAAAAGGAAAGAAAAAAAAAAGGGTAGAGTTAAATCAAGAAATTATGCTTTTTACGTATTTAAACTATTGGTAATAGCTCTTAAGCTAAACATATCAAACGTAATAAATATAGATATATCATACTGGGGTAGATCCACAGGTTCTGCCGTATATTAGTTATTTACTAAGCTTAGTTTTAGATGAAACACAAGGCCAGAAAGTATGAGGCACCCAATGAGAATCAAACCTCCACTATCAATGGTTTGGCTAATCCATCTTGCTAACCATTTACACTACACGAGTGCCCATTTCTGCTAGTATTATAAAACTAAATCATATTAAATTGTATTATGAAGTTCAACTTGTAGAAGACTTTACAACCATAGAGAACCAAAGACCGACATTAGTTCTTTGTGGAATGCTGAGATAGGAAGTTAATAATCCTTGTTTAATCCTTCATATTCGTGTTCGCGCTAGTTGCACAAGATATAAAACATGACCAATTTCTCGCCAACCATCCCTACTATATCAGTCTTCTGCACAGCATCCCAGTAATCCACGCAAAGTTGAATAAATGGAGTTCCCTGGCTGGACAGCCCGCTGTGCATGTCCCCATGTGCTGAGTTTCCACATGAGATTGTTCATTCAAAGGTGGAATATTGTGCTATTGAAAGAACGTGACTGCAGCGAAGTAGGGATGTGATCGACAGAGTATTAAATTAAATGAGTTCCTTCTGAAGGCCTCTGTGGGCATGTCCATTGCCTGGTTTCCACATGAGATGTACATCTGTGCTGTCTACAGTATGTTTTGTTTGTCTCACTTGGTATGGTTTCTTGATAGGAGGTAGGGGGCCATTACAACTGCTTCACCTTGTTGGGCTGGTGTTTCCGTGATTTGTTAAGAATTGCAGCCAGCATTCTTGTGTAAGCTTCTCATCTAACTATTTCTCTAGGCCGCTTCGGTTATGTCCAAGTGGTGCAGCCATAAGATAGCACTGATACAGCTATGAATTGTCTTTTAACGTTTTTTCATGGATCTGAACAGCCTTGTAACCCTTTAAGCAAAATCGCACAAGAATGTACGAGGGTAAGTCAAAAAGTAGATACCATTTTGTTTAGACGGGTTATAATACCAACATAGGAACGATGTATCATACATAAAAATTGATTCTGTCCTCTGTGATCACATCCTAGTTCTCCACATAGTCACCGTTTTCTCAATAGCAATTTTCACTTCCTGAGTCACTGGAATGAATGTGCCTCTCTTTGGCCTCATGAAAGGTTTGAGAGGCAAACTTATTCTAGTGATGAGGAAGGGAAATCTATTAGTGAAGAAGGTGAGCTCAAAGAACAGGTCACAGAATTTACAGGGCCAGAGATACATGCTCTCATTCGAAGGTGGAATATTGCTATTGATGAGGAACGGTGGACTGTCGGCGAAGTAGGGATGTGATCCACAAGAGGACCTGCTTCATCTTGATGTATTAGATACATGATTCCTGTTGTTGTAATTATACCTGTCCTTAAACAAATATTACTTTTTGACGTCACCTGTGTATATCTATGCCACTAGGGTCATACATTTTGACCTAGACTGACTACAACATGAAGGGGGATAGTGTTTTGATCAGCCCTTCAAATTGGTTCTCTTTGTCAATAAATTTTTATGAGCATTTAAACCAGGTATTCTTAATTACTAAAACTCTACTAAATATGTCTAAGAGACCTAGCCTACCCCAAAGGATGGGGTCTTGTTGGTGCTCCGACCACTTTACAAAGTTACAACAACAGGACCAAATTACCTTGAAGCACCCCAGGGGTTGACCTGGATTCAGTAGGGAACATGTTTCGCTTGTATCGCAACAATCCGGTTGTTTGTTACCAGACAATTTTTAGACGCATTCTTTTTTTTTAACTTATAAACTAACTGCCAACCTAACCCTAACCCTAACAAACTAACTGGATGTTGACAGTCTGCAAAGTTGAAACATTGTCCTTCTTAGCCAGGGTCGCCCTGGGTGTTTAAAGGTAAACTTCGTCCCACAAACAGACATGCGGAAAGACCAACACACACACACCCACACCCTCACAGAATTTTTGAAATATAGCTAAACGATACTAAACAAACATATACACACAAACAACATAGGGAAAGACCAACACACACACAGAATTTGGAATGATAACTAAAGACATTACTAAACAAACATATACACACAAAACATACATGGAAAGACCAACACACACACAGGAATTTGGGAATGATTACTAAGACATTTTACTAAAACAAAACATATACACACAACATACATGGGAAAGACCAACACACACACAGAATTTGGAATTGATACTAAAGACATTACTAAACAAACATATACACAACAAAACATGACATGGAAAACCAACCACACACACAGAATTCTAGAATGATCTAGACATTACTAAACAAACATATACAACACAAACATACATTGGGAAACACCAACACACACACAGAATTTGGAATTTTGATACTAAAGGACATGATCTAAACAAAAACATATACACACAAACATACATGGAGACCAACAACACACACCAGAATTTGGAATGATACTAGAAACATTAACTAAACAAACATATACACACAAACATACATGGAAAGACCAACACACACACAGAATTTTGGAATGATACTAAGACATTACTAAACAAACATATACACACAAACATACATGGGAAAGAACCAACACACACAAAGAATTTGGAATGATACTAAGACATTACTAAACAAACATATACACACCAAACATTGACATGGGAAAGACCAACACACACACAGAATTTGGAATGATACTAAGACATTACTAAACAAACATATACACCACAAACATACATGGGAAAGACCCAACACACACACAGAATTTGGAATGATACTAAGACATTACTTAAACAAACATATACACACAACAATACATGGGAAAGACCAACACACACACATAGTTTGGAATGATCTAAGGACATTACACTAAACAAACATATACACACAAACATACAGGGAAAGACAACACACACACATAATTTGGAATGATACTAAAACATTACTAAACAAACATATACACACAACATACTGGGAAAGACCAACACACACACAGAAATTTGGAATGATACTAAGACATTACTAAAACAAACATATACACACAAACTACGTGGGAAAGACCAACACACACACATAATTTTGGAATGATACTAAAGACATTACTAAACAAACATATACACACAAAACATACATGGGAAAGACCAACACACACACAGAATTTGGAATGATACTAAGACATTACTAAAACAAAACATATACACACAAACATACATGGGAAAGACAACACACACACATAATTTGGAATGATTACTAAGACATTACGAACAAAACATATACACACAAAACATACGATGGAAAGACCAAACACACACAAAGAATTTGGAATGATACTAAGACATTACTAAATAACATATACACACAAAACATACATGGAAAGACCAACACACACACAAAGAATTTGGAATCGATACTAAGACATTACTAAAACAAAACAATACACACAAACATACATGGGAAAGACCAACACACACACATTGAATTTGGAATTATACTTAAGACATTACTAAAAACAAACATATACACACAAACATTACATGGGAAAAGACCAACACACAAAAACAGAATTTGGAATGATACTAAGACATTACTAAACAAACATTATACACACAAACATACATGGGAAAGGACCAACACACACACATAATTTGGAATGATACTGAAACATTACTAAACAAACATATAACACACAAACATACATGGGAAAGACCAACACACACACAGAATTTGGAATGATACTAAGACATTTACTTAAACAAAAAATATACACACAAACATACATGGGAAAGACCAACACACACACAGAATTTGGAATTGATACTAAAGACATGTACTAAATAAACATATACACACAAACATACATGGGAAAGACCAACACACACACAGAATTTGGAATGATACAAGACATTACTAAAACAAACATATACACACAAAACATACATGGAAAGACAACACACACACAGAATTTGGAATAATACTAAGACATTACTAAACAAACATATACACACAAAGAATCAATAATATACAACCATGGTTAATCAAAACATACACACACAATTAAAAACTACAACAGAATAGCTTGATTCAGGCAGCAATCAACATTCTTCTAAGAAAAGCTCCAAGATTTCAGAAATCTTCTGATGAAGGATTTTCAGTCCTGAAATATTAAGAAAATAAATCAAAGGTAAAGGAACAACATCCTAGTTACCCCATTTTTCTTTTACACTTGCATTGTGATAACCTTCAAAACCAACCACCAACCCAATATACACACAGTGGGCTTCAAGCAAATTTAAAACTGTCTTAATCTCTTAAGTCAAACTTGAAGATGTTTTAATTTGCTAAGAATATTGTTACCCGAAGATTCAAAGAGTTTTAGTTATATTTACGATAGTATACCATTGCATCTTTGGATTTAGATAATAATTGGTCAAGTTTAAAAAAGTTTTAGTAGATTTCTGAGACATTGTCGGCATTGCAGTCTTGGGAAGACCATATATTTCTTGTGCCCTGAAGTTACGTTTGAGCACAGCACTTCTGTGACTGTGAAGGTCACTGTTCAAAAAATCAATTTTGCAGCACAGATGTCGCATATGAAGGTCGGTCTGGAAGATGTTGATGGTGTTGCTGTTTGCTTCTTCTAGACCTCTTGGCTTCATGGTGTTGCGCCAGGGTGACTTCAGACATGAATAGGCCACTATGGAGATCCTGCCACCACCGGAATTGCAGTCTTAGAACCATATATTTCTTGTGCCCTGAAGTTACATTTCTAGCACAGCACCTTCTGTGACGTGAAGGCCTCTCTTGGCTTCATGGTGTTGTGCCAGCGTGACTTCAGACATGAATAGCCCACTAAGGAGAGCCTTGCTACCGCTGAGGGCGGTTCTGAGCCAAATTTTCCCAGCTGGAAGGAGTGATATTAAAGAACTTGAGATCATACTTTCTGATAGATATTGTTGCATATTTGAATTTTATTTTAATAATCTGCTCATTGGTATTCACTAAATACTTACGTAGATAATAACCAAAAATGTTTGCCTGTCACCATGTCATACAATACTCCCAAACTGTAGAGAAGGAAGACCAAAAAAACATCCCTACCCGTCATTTAAGCTTTCTTGTTAAAACTGGCCATGTGTCAAAAATTGCTTTTTTAAATGGAATGTATTAAATATGAGTTACGGTTATTATGTCTGTCCCACTTTCTGACACCAAACTGGATGATCTAGTTTTATCGCCAAGTTGAATTATATTTCTTAGTGTGTTACCCATCGAATGTTCTGAAAAAGCACCAATGATAGACTGTCACTTTTTTTTCACTTCAGACTATCTTCCTTTATTTATTTAGGTACATGATCTTCCCTTTTATTTATCTAGGACATTAACTGATGTGCATAAGTTCTCAGCGCTTATGTGATGA
>JALAJA010001255.1:0-18145 GCA_023376005.1 Doryteuthis pealeii | reverse complement strand
TACCCAATGGTTCTTTATCAAGATAAATCCTGTTATACAATTCAAATTACAATCACACACACTATATATATATATATATATATATATATATATATATATATATATATATAATATATGTGTGTGTGTGTGTGTGTGTGTGTGTGTATGTATGCGCGAGTGATTGTAATCTGAATTATATAACAGGATATATATATAAACAAATATGAATTCAAGTGAAGGTCTTTCTTTTCAAAAGTGAGCAAATAGTTTACAGTTATATAATTATTTTTAAGCATAATGAAATTAGTTGCTTTTTATCACAACTTTGGTCATTATTTCTATGACGACAAAGAACACCACATATTGCAATAAAAAGCAACAAGAATGAGGAAGATGAAGGATAATAGTTTAAAAGTATTCAGCATTGAAACTAACCAAAACATGAATATGTAGCTGTACACATTATGTATATTCATGCAATTTTATAGTTTAAAGCATTCCTATCTAATATAAAATAATTTGCACACAGTTATATGGTTTCAGGTATTTTTTTACTAAATAATTTGCACACAATTGTGTGGTTTAAGTAATTAATAGTAATCCTTTGTAAACAATTATAGCTTCAAGTAACTATTCTTAATACAAATAATTTTCAAACTGATGTATTTGACCTATAGATAGGACCCTAACAGGTACTACCACTCTGGACAAGAATGGATCTGGGTATAATGGCAATGAAGGAGTCAAATAGATCTGTTTAATTAAATTAGAATAGTTATTTGATGCTATAATTGTTTACTAAGGGTTATTATTAGTACTTAAAACTATAACTGTGTACAAACTGGTTATTACTGAACAGAAATAGTTACCTGAAATGAGATAATTATGTACAAATTATTTGTATTTGATAGGAATACCTGATATAACTGTGCAAACAAATGATTACCCCCCCCCAAAAGGTGAAATTTTAAAAATGCAATGGAACACTGAAATATAGTTCCGATTGCAATCAAAAATTTAGAAATTAAATAACCAATAAGGATTTGATATTCCATTAAACTAAACATTAAACTTCCAATTGTACTATGTAGAGGGGGGGGGAGATTAACCTAATGCTTTTATGATATAGGTTGTGGGAGACAGGATAATCTTATTCTAACTTATGTATATGCCCACATTAAAGAGAATTTAAATTAGAAGTATTTGTTTGGATTTTTTCCCAAAACTTACCCATCTTATTTTAAGTTAAGATTTCTATCTCTTGATTTTATCATTATGAGAGAGAGAGAACAAAATATCAAAATCAGTCCATGGAAATATAGCATCCAAATGGAAATTAATTAATCCTAAAAAGTCATGAAATAATAATGAATATACTTATTTCAGAATTTCTACCATCCTTTGTTCAATATTACTATCAATAAAAAATAGTTCCTCTACCTCTCTTCTGCCAACCAATTCCTATTGTCTTTCAATTAAGATTAGTGTAGTAAATATCTATTAATTTTCCTCAGTTGGGATCTTGACTTCAGACAGAATGTGGCAAAAATAAATAATTTATTATTTTTGCCACATCCTGCACAAATAAAATTTAAAAAATGCCTGGATTTCAACTCTGAGACACCACCTCCCCATTGAACCAAAGGTGAGGGGTCAGAGTAGTCTGATGCTTTTGTGACACTGTAGACACCACACGATATTTGTCCTTGTTCATCCAATATGATCCCCCGCACCCCATGGGGAGTCAGCTATTAACTCCCCAGTGAGGGTGTACTTAACTTGACACAGCCAAGTTATTGTACAACAACAAGAAAATGTTATTCACTCAATCTATATCACAACGATTTTAAATGGTATTCATATTCAAGAGAATTTAAATAAATATGTGTGCATAATACTGTGTGTGCGTGTGTGCGCGCACACTTTTTTCATCAAAATTATAAGTCTTGTTTTGGATTAATATTTTCATATTTGGTGATTTTATCACTACGCGGAAAAATATTTTTTTATTTTTTTAAAGTTGACGCTGCCCGTAGGAATATTACGTCCAGATGTAAAGTACGACCCCGCCCCCCTACTGAGGAAGGCCGAAAAATATATCGAAACGTAATGAAAAAAGCTAACAAAGATGAGAATATTCGTTCTAACAAGTCATGAAATGAACGAATATATTCATTTTAGAATTTCTAATAATATCAGCCCTTTGTCTAATTTGTGATATACGCAAATAATAGCAATAAAAATAGCTCCTGTGCCTCTAACTCTCCTCTGTGAGGGTGAATCTAGCCCTACACGGCCAGGTCATTGTGTAAAAAAAGTGCCGAGGAGTGAGGAGTAGACGTTTCACAGGCTAACCATCAAACATCTGGATCTTGAAAAAAAAAAGAAGCCTTCTTAAGAGTCCGGTATATATTACGATCAGTCTACGATATTCAAAACAGGTTTTGGATAATAATTTGCATCCAGCCACCAAGAAGAGGGGAAAAAGGAAAGTGTATTTATTTCCGCAAATACATCACCTGACAAGACAAGTTTCCATCTTGCGAAGAAAGATGTTTTATGAGTTTTTCTCGACCTCTGTGTGTAAGTTGCGTATATCTCACAATATTTTATAACTCCCACAAAATGCTTTTTTTTAATCTAAAACTATATTTAAAATTAGAAATATCTAAATTTTCTATCTCCTTTCTTTACTACGTATTTTTTTCCGTAATGATTCGATCACCAATACTCCGAGCATCAAGTGGTGAGCCACTGACTTCCGAACAGTTTTAGCGGCATAAAAATCAGAAATATTTATTCAAGATTATATAAGATAGTCAATTAAAATAATACTAAACACATTTTAATTTGCATAATGATTATTAACAGCTGAAAATACAACTAGAAAGATTAATTATATCCAATTCAAGCATGTCTAATGAAAATGGATCCCCCGATGGCCAGAAATAGCAGTCATTTTTTTTCTTTTTGAAATCCTATTCTAACATTAAAATCAAGTATATTTATCATTTTGTTTCACCGATAAAATTATTTGAATATTTATATTCTTGTGTGTTTCTTTAATTTTACGCCGCTAAACTGTAGGATTCTTTACCAAAGGAAATTTAAATCTAATAAAAATAAATACTAAATTCCTCGAACCGTTTTATAAAAATTCGACCCCCATTCAACAGAAGAAAAAAGCTTTTTATATTAATTGAAATTTAATAATAGAATAGATTGGTTTTTTTTATTCATTTGTTTGTTTGACTTTACAATTGTATTTCCAATTTTTTATGAAATCTAAAGTTTATATAATATTTAAACGTATTTTTTAAATGCCTTTATACACTGTTTTCTTTGTCCCCCAAAAGGAGACAATGGTTTCCAATACGACAATAATGTTGGTGACTTTATTGATGAAGCAATGACATATGGTTGCCTTCCCCGGCTTTGAAAAGACTCACCCCCCACGGATCGGGAAAATACGTTCTAGATCGCATATAAAGAGAGCCGGCTAATTCGGCCTTGTGCCATAAAACAGAGTTTATAAAATAACTATAAGGTTTCAGAATTATATTCTATGATGAAAAAAAGCAATCTATCTTTATCATAAATGAGAAAAAATATATTAAAAAATGTCTATTTGAAGAGTATTAAAAAAATAATACTTAAACTAATTTAATTGATCTAAATGACAAGCTAGATTTGTTTGTTTTTTTAACACTTTATAAGATGTTTAACTTTACTTGATGTAACAAACTATTTTCGATCGTTTGAAAGAAAAAGTAAAATTAAGAACGATCTTTGTTTATTCATAAAAATTAAAAAGTGAGAGATGACATTACAGTAGTAATCAAGGTGAATTTTTAAATTTATGTACATTTTTTCCATTTTAATACACTAACATAGAAAGTTTGTTTTTTTTTCTCTATTTTTTACTAATTAATCTGAATTAAGTTATTTGGTATATTAAAAAGTGCTAAAATATTTTTCATACACACAAAAAGTTCGGTAAGAATCTTACAGTGCTTTATGTGTGTGTGTGTGCATACTGCTATAATAATTTTTTAAAAGTATGGGGACTGGTAAACATCCACTGAGAATTGGATCTGAGATAAAACATTTAAAAAATAAAAGAAAAAAATGAAAGAAAAGTAAAGAAATGACTGACGATGTTGTAAGTAGAAGAAAAAGTTTTCACAATTTATTAAATAAATTATTCAACAAACTCCAGGACATGTTTATGAAGTTAAATCTGGAGTCCCCAAATAAAAGATATTGTTACTAATGCAGAATTTTGTCCCATGTGTCTTTGATATGATATATATTATATTATATATACTATTAATATATATATTATAATCCAGCCGGTTCGAGTTCAAGATGACATATATTAACAACATCACATCACAGATTTTAAGCGTGGTGCTTTTAAACTTTAAGGAAAATTTAATAAAAACTTTTTTGACAACTATACGAAAAAAGATCCCTCTCACGTTCAACAAGTGAAAATAAAGTTTCTAAGTTATGAAAGATGAATAAAGTTTCTCTTTTTTTTTTTTTTTTGTCATCTGAGTCAATAAAAGAATCCCGTTATGTAACTGTAAAACTTAACATCTAACATACAGAGGGGAAAGTAGGGGATGGAGAAAGAAACTTCAGATGTAGAAATTTTTTAAAAAGTCTTGTTACAAGTACACAACCAAGGTAAAGTTTAGAAATTTTTTTTTTAAATAGTTATACAATTTAATTAAAAAGTAACTTTGCATCCTCCGTAAAACTAAATAATTTATCAACGCTGAACTTAACGTTTTTTTGTTTTTCTTTTGTTGGCATTTTTAAGATTTTCTTTTAATTGAACTTTTTTTAAGGTTCCAAAAGTTAATTTCAGCTTTAGGATCAACAAGAAAGAAAGAAGAAAAAAAACCTTTTGAAAGTTATAACATATCTATCTCATAATCAGATAAAACCGGAGTATTTATAAACTTAAAACTATTATAAGCAAGGATAAGTATAGTTTTCATTTTTTTTTTATATGTATATCTACCCATAATTCTTTCCTTCGGGGTGGCATGAGGTTCCTGTTAATAGACCCATTTCAAAATCTGACCGGGACACTTTTGCTCCCATGGTATTTTTTTAGTTTTTCTCTCAACTCGAAGACCTTTTGTACTACTAAAAAAAAACAAGGAAAATAAATCTTATTTATGTAGCTAATGAAGATACTTGTTGGTGCCTCCAAAATAAGAAATACGTAAAGAGACACTGAAACTAAATATTAAAGTACGAGGAATCTCTACTGTAGCTCTTTACACTGATTCACTACATTTGAGTGGTTTAGCGCAATCAGTGGAAGGGAAAACTAAGAGAGAATCCATGGAGGAGAAGTCTGGAGTAGGAGAATTAGTTTAAGAAAGAGGGGTGCGAGAGTGAGGAACCCAACATTAAACCATAGAGAGGTTAAGAACACAAATAGTCGGAATAAAAGAGTGGTGAGAACGATACCAACAGAGCGAGATTACGCAGGGGAAACATACACAAAGATAGAGAGGGGGATTAGAAACAGAGGATATATAGAGAGAGTGTGAGAAACAACACAGATTATAAAGAAATTTTTATACTAGAGGAAGAGAGAGATCAAAAGCGAATGAGAGAGGTGGCAATAGTCAATATAGAAGGAGGAAGTAAATCTAAAAAAAAAACAAGCTACGAAATCTAAAAGGAAACAGAAAAATGTTAGAGAAGAGTGATAAAGATTTTTTTTAAACTACTGGGAGAGAAAAAGGCGAGAAAATTTCGTGTTAATTAAATAAAGAGAAAGTAAGAGGAAAAGGTGGGTATAGGTTAAAGATGCGTGAAGGACAAAGGTGATGTAGAAGAGGACCAGATGTTAAAGTGGAATTTAATTTGGACTGAAAAAGTTTATAGGGAAAGTGGTTGTAACGGAGATTTAAAAGTAATTTGTAAAAGAGAGTAAATAACATAGAGTGAGTGCAAAGATAGGATAAGGCACAACAAAGAGAGTTAAATAGAAATATAAGGGAGGAGCGCGCTGCTGCCTTTCATGAATATTATAGTCGTTTCCTCATGGTGATAGGATCACGTGGTCTGTCTCCCCCTCTTCATGTGATTCATAGACAAGAAACTTCAGCGCCGTAGAAAAAGAAAGCAAGGAACAAGATGGCGATCCGTGATCGCTACAAAGTAGAAATCCAGGAGGTGGAAGTGGTAGTCCATTCGGTGGAAATGCCTATGAGACGTGGAGACGAGGCCAGATGACACGGGGAGGTACAGCCGATGATTGCCTGCAACCTTTGCCCGAAGGCGGCTCAAGAGGAATGTTGCAGACCCGCGGAGGAGGGGTCGGCGATTCCGAACCTCGTGATGCCGATACATCCCCTGTACCAGCACCAGAATGAATATCTCCACCGAGGAGGCAACCACCACAAGAAAGGCAAAAGCGGAAAAAGAAGGCTAATAAATCTAAGAATGCTATTTCCACGTCGGTTGTTGGAGATCTCAACATTCCGACGGCAATATCGGCCACTAAAAATGGGAACAAAAACAGTTCAAATCCAAACGTTTAGAAGGTGATACTCAGTTACAAGTGGGCCTTACAGGTTTTGTGTTTTTTCTTAATTTTCCTTTTATTTGCTCCGATAAAATATGTCGTTTATTGACCAGTGTTTTATGTATGGTTATGTACGAACATCTATTTAAGTTTAAATAAAGATAAATTATCAGTAATCACGGGAAATAAAGACATATTTATCGGAGCAATAAAAGAAAATTAAAGAAAAAAAACAACAAAACCTGCTAGGGCCCACATGTAACTAGAATTCCACCTTTCTAACGTTTTTTGATTTGAACCTGTTGTTCCCATTTTTAGTGGGCCGAATTGCCGTCGAATGTTAGATTCTCCAACAACCGCACGTGAAATAGCATTCTTTAGATTTATTAGCCTTTCTTTCCGGCCTTTGCCCTTTTCTTGTGGTGGTTTGCTCCTCGGTGGAGATTCAATTTCTGGTGCTGGTACCAGGATGGTATCAGGCACATACACGAGGTTCGGATCGCCGACCACTCCCGCGGGTCTGCAAAACTAATTCCTTCTTGAAGCCGCTTCGGGCAAAGGTTGCAGCGCAATCATCGGCTGTACCTCCACCGTGTCATCGCTCGTCTTGCCACGATCTCATAGGCATTTCACCGGGAAGGGGACTCCACTTCCACCTCCTGGATTTCTACTTCTTGAGCCGTCCGAGACGCCCTCTTGTCTTGCTTTCTTTTCTTACGCGCTGAATTTTGTTATGAATACACATAGAAGGAGGGGAGACGCCACGTGATCCGACACCATTGAAGAGAACGATATAATATTCATGAGAAACAGGGCAGCAGCTGCGCTCCTCCCCCTCTCTTATTATTCTATTTAACTTCCTTGTGTTTGTTTTTATTCTATCTTTGCACTCACTCTATGTTTATTTCACTCTCTTTTACAATATCTACTTTTATTCCTCCGTTACAAACCACTTCCCTGATTTAAACTTTTTCTCAGTCTCAAATTAAATTCACTTTAAACAATCTTGGTCCTCTCCTACATCCTCTTTGTCTTTCCACGCGCCTTTACCTATACCCCACCTTTTCCTTCTTACTTTCCTCTTTATTTATATTACACAAACTTTCTGCTTTTTTCTCTCAAGTTTTAACAAAAAATCTTTATCACTTCTCAACATTTTCGTTTCCTTTTATTTCGAGCTTGTTTAATTACTTCCTCCTCTCTAATTTACTATTTGCCACCCTCTTCATTCTCTTTTTGCATCTCTCTCTTTCCTCTCAGTAAAATTTCTTATATCTGGGTTGTTTCTCAACTTCTCTCATATATCTCTGTTCCTAAATACCCCCTCTCTATCTTTGTGCTTATGTTTTCCCTGCCTTATCTCGCTTCTGTTGGTATCGTTTTCTCACCACACCCCTTTTATTCGACTATTTGTGTTCTTAACCCTCTCTCTGTTTATGTTGGGTTTCCACTCTCACCCCCTCTTTCTTAAACATATTTCCTTACTCAGGACTTTCCTCCTACTGTGATTCTTCTCTCTAGTTCCCTTTCCACCTGATTCGCTTAAACTCACTCCAATGTAGAATCAAGTTGGTATAAGAGCTACAGTAGAATCTCGTACTTAATTTAGTTTCAGGCTCTTTACGGTATTATTTTGGAGGCACCAACAAGTTATCTTTCATTAGCTAGATAAAATTTCAAGGATTTATTTATCCTTGTTATTTTTTTTAGTAAGTTACAACAAAAGGTCTTCGAAGTGAGAGAAAAACTAAAAAAAATACCTGGGAGCAAAAGTGTCCCCGGTCAGATTCTTGAAGGGTTCTATACACGGAACCTCATTGCCACCCGAAGGAAGAACTTATGGTAAGATATACATATTAAACAAAAAACCCTGAAATTATTACTTATCTCTTTGCCTTTATAGTTTTAAGTTTAACATACTCCGGTTTATCTATTATGGATAATGATGGTTATTAACTTCAAAAGGTTTTTTTTCTTCTTTCTTTTCTTTGTTTGATCCTAAAAGCTGAAAAATTAACTTTTGAACGTTAAATTAAAAAATTCAATTAAAAAAAATCTTAAAAATGCAACAAAAAGAAAAACAAGAAAACGTTAAGTTTTCAGCGTGATTAATTTATTTTAAGTTTTACGGAGGATGCAAAAAACTTTACTTGGTTTGAATTACAATTGTATAAGCTATATTTAAAAAAAAAAATATTTCTAAACTTTACTTGGTTGTAACTGTACAAGAAGCTTTTTAAAAAATTTCTACATCTGAGTTCTTTCTTCACTCCCCTACTTTTCCCCCTCTGTATGTTAGATGTTAAAGTTACAGTTACATAACGGGATTCTTTATGACTCGACTGAAACAAAAAAAAAAAAAAAAAAAGAGGAATAAACTTTATTCATCCTTTCATTAAACTTAGAACTTTTATTTTCACTTGTTTGACGTTGGAGAGATCTTTTTCTTTATAGTTGTCAAAAAGTTTTTCTTAAATTTTTCCTAAAGTTTTAAAGCACCACGCTAAATCTGTGATATGTTGTTTAATTAATGTCACTTCTGAACTCGGAACCGGCTGGATATTATATATAATATATTATATATATATTACTATTATATATTCATAATCAACAGACACATGGGACAAAATTCTGCATTATTAACAATATCTTTATTTTGGGGGACTCAAGATTTAACTTCATTAAACATTGTCCTGGAGTTTTGTTGATATAATTTTATTTAAATAAATTAGTTTGAAACTTTCTTCTACTTACCCAACATCGTCATCATTCTTTACTTTTTTCTTTCATTTTTTTCTTTATTTTTTTAATTGTTTTACTCAGATCCACATTTCAGTGGATGTTTACCAGTCCCCATTACTTTTAAAAAATATTAAGCCAGTATGCACACACACACACATAAAGCCCACTGTAGATTCTTGACCGAACTTTTTTGTGTGTTATGAAAAATATTTAGCACTTTTAATATTACCACATAACCTTTAATTCAGATTAATTGTAGTAAAAATAGAGAAAAAAAAAACAAACTTTTTCTTTTAGTGTATTAAAAATGGAAAAAATGTACATAAATTAAAAAACTTCACCTTATTACTTACTGTATGTCATCTCTCACTTTTAATTTTATGAATACAACAAAAGATCGTTCTTATTTACTTTTTTCTTTCAAACGATCGAAATAGTTTGTACATTCAAGTAAAGTTAAAACATTCTTATAAAGTGTTAAAAAAAAAACACAACAATTAGCATTGTCATTTAGAATTCAATTAAATTAGTTTTAAGTATTTATTTTTTTTATTATTTCAAAGAGACATTTTTTAATATATTTTTTCTCATTTATGATAAAAGGATAAGATGCTTTTTTTCATTTTCCCAATTTAAGAATATAATTCTGAAACCTTTAGTTATTTTATTAAAACTCTGTTTTATTGGCACAAGGCCGAAATTAGCCGGGCTTCTCTTTATATGCGATCTAGAATATCTTTCCCCGATCCCGTGGGGGGTGGTCTTTTTTCAAAGCCGGGGAAAGGGCAACCCATATTGTCATTGCATTCATAATAAAGTCACACATTATTGTCGTACTTGGAAACCATTGTCGCTTTTGGGGGTGACAAAGAAAACAGTGTTAAAGGCATTTAAAAAAATACGTTTAAATATTATACTAAACTTTTAGATTTCATTAAAAAATTGAAATAAATTGTAAGGCAAACAAACAAATGAATAAAAAAAACCAATCTATTCTGATTATTAAATTTCCCAATTAATAATAAAAAGCTTTTTTTCTCTGTGAATGGGGGTCGAATTTTTTATAAAAAACGGTTCGAGGAATTTAGGTATTTTATTTTTATTAGATATTTAATTTTCCTTTGGTAAAGGAATCACAGTTTAGGCGGCCGTAAAATTAAAGAAAACACAAAGAATATAATATTCAAATAATTTTTCAGTGAACAAAAATGATAAATATAACTGATTTTAATGTTAGAATTAGGATTTCAAAAAGAAAAAAAACATGATGCTTATTTCTGGCCATGGGGGATCATTTTCATTAGACATGCTTGAATTGGATATAATTAATCTTTCTAGTTGTATTTTCAGCTTTTAATAATCATTATGCAAATTAAAAATGTGTTTTTAGTATTAATTTAATTTGACTATTCTTATATAATCTTGAATATATTTCTGATTTTTATTGCCGCAAAACTGTCGGAATGTCAGTGGCTCACCCACTTGATGCTCGGAGTATTGTGACTCGAATCATTACGAAAAAAAAAATACGTAGTAAAGAATAGGAGATAGAAAATTTAGATATTTCTAATTAATATAGTTTAGAGTTAAAAAAAAGCATTTGTCGGGAGTTTATAAAATATTTGTGAGATATTACGCAACTTACACACAGAGCGGTCGAGAAAAAACTCATAAAACATCTTTCTTCGCAAGATTGGAAACTTGTCTTGCGGTAGGTATATTGCGGAAAAAGAAAATACACTTCCTTTTCCCATCGTTCTTGGTGGCTGGATGCAAATTATTTAATCCCAAACGTTTTGAATATCGTAGAGACTGATCGTAATATATACCGGACTCTAAGAAAGGCTTCTTTTTTTTTTCACAGATCCAGATGTTTGATGGTTAGCTGATGACAACGTTCTACTCCTCATCCTCGCACTTTTTACACAATGACCTGCCGTTGCTAGGGCTAGATCACCCACAGAGAGAAGAGTTAGAGGCACAGGGAGCTATTTTTTATTGCTCCCACTTATTGCGTATAGTTCACAAATTAGGACAAAGGCTGATATTTAGAAATTCTAAATGAATAATTCGTTCATTTCATGACTGTTAGAACGAATATTTCTACTCTCTTGTTAGCTTTTTTCATTTACGTTTTCGATATTTTTTCGCCCCTCAGTTAGGGGGGCGGGGTCGTACTAACATTGGAGTAATATTCCTCACGGGCAGCGTCAACTTTAAAAAAATAAAAAAATTTTTTCCGCGTAGTGATAAATCACCAAATATGAAAATATTAATCAAAAACAAATTTATATTTTGATTGAAAAAGTGTGCGCGCACACACGCACACACAGTATTATGCACACCATATTTATTTAAATTCTCTTGAATATGAAATACCATTTAAAATCGTTGTGATATAGATGAGTGAATAACATTTTCTTGTTATTGTACATATATAGACATGATGGAGTTATAACCTACAACTAGGGAAGTATAAATAAGCTGACTCCCCATGGGTTGCGGGGGATCATATTGGATGAACAAGGACAAATATCGTTGTGGTGTGCCTACAGTGTCACAAAAGCATCAGACTACTCTGACCCCTCACCTTTGGTTTCAATGGAGGTGTGTCTCAGAGTTGAAATCCAGGCATTTTTTTAAATTTTATTTTGTGCAGAATGGCAAAAATAATAAATTATTTATTTTTGCCACATTCTGTCTCGAAGTCAAGATCCCAACTGAGGAAAATTAATAGATATTTACATTACACTAATCTTAATTGAAAGACAATAGGAATTGGTTGGCAGAAGAGAGGTAGAGGAACTACTACTTTTTATTGTGATAGTAATATTGAACAGGATGGTTAGGAAATTCTGAAATAAGTATATTCATTTATTATTTCAGACTTTTTAGGATTAATTAATATTCCATTTGGATGCTATATTTCCATGGACTGATTTTGATATTGTTGTCTTCTCTCTCTCAAATGATAAAATCAAGAGATAGAAATCTTAACTTAAAATAAGATGGGTAAGTTTTGGGAAAAAATCCAACACATACTTCTAATTTTAAATTCTCTTTAATGTGGGATATACATAAGTTAGAATAAGATTATCCTGTCCCCACAACCTATATCATAAAAGCATTAGGTTAATTCTCCCCCCCCTCTACATAGTACAATTGGAAGTTTAATGATTTAGTTTAATGGAATTCAAATCCTTATTGGTTATTTAATTTCTAAATTTTTGATTGCAATCGGAACTTATATTTCAGTGTTCCATTGCATTTTTTAAAATTTCACTTTTTTGGGGGGGGGGTTAATCATTTGTTTGCCACAGTTATATCAGGTATTCCTATCAAATACAAATAATGTACATAATATCTCATTTCAGGTAACTATTTCTGTTCAGTAATAAACCAGTTTGTACACAGTTATAGTTTTAAGTAACTAATAATAACCCTTAGTAAACAATTATAGCATCAAATAACTATTCTAATTTAATTAAACAGATCTATTTGACTCCTTCCATTGCCATTTTATTACCCAGATCCATTCTTGTCCAGAGTGGTAGTACCTGTTAGGGTCCTATCTATAGGTCAAATACATCAGTTTGAAATTATGTTATAAGAATAGTTACTTGAAGCTATAATTGTTTACAAAGGATTTTACATTAATTACTTAAACCACACAATTGTGTGCAACAATTATTAGTATTTAAAAAAATCCCTGCAAACATAAACTGTTGTGGCAAATTATTTATATTAGATAGGAATGCTTTAAACTATAAATTGCATGAAAATATACATAATGTGTACAGCTACATATTTCTGTTTTGGTTAGTTTCAATGCTGAATACTTTTAACTTTTTATCCTTCATCTTCCTCATTCTTGTTGCTTTTATTGCAATATGTGGTGTTCTTTGTCGTCATAGAATAATGACCAAAAGTTGTGATAAAAAAGCAACTAATTTCATTATGGCTTAAAAATAATTATATAACTGTAAACTATTTGCTCACTTTTGATAAAGAAAGACCTTCACTTGAATTCATATTTGTTTATATATATATCCTGTTATATAATTCAGATTACAATCACTCGCGCATACACACACACACACACACACACACACACCGTATATATATATATATATATAATATATATATTATAAGTTATATTAGTGTGTGTGATTGTAATTTGAATTGTATAACAGGATTTTTCTTGATAAAGAACCATTGGGATTTTCCTCTTTTTCTACTCCTTGTAATTTTCACTTGGACTTTCTATTTATTATCATTACTGATGATAGTTTAGTTTCTTTAATGGGTTTTGTGGGTTATTTAATTTCCAAAGCCCATCTTTTTGGAGGAAGAATACTAGTGCTATTATTTATTGTGAGGACAAGGGGGTTCAGTGATGCTGAAGCTTTTTGATTTAGTATACCTGGAATGCACATATTTGTTTTGAATGAGTCCCGGGAAAATTATAAGTCCCAAACTAAAGCCGACCTAACTCCTTACCTTGTAACCTATCCTGTGTAATTCATTTCTAAGAAACTATTAAAATGTATTTACAGTTAACTTGAATTGTAAGGGAAGAAAAAAAGAAAAAACACTGGGATGCATTGGATACAATTTTTACTCTGTCCTAGATTTTTGTGTTTCAGGACACTGGACACATACCTTATCAGCATCTTGTGGGTTCATACATTTACTGATTTAGTTAAAAGTGAATGTAATAGTGTGACTGGAGTTCAACCTCACTTACTCAATGTCACAGTCCATTAACCACTTGTCACAGCACTGATGAATCTTGTTAAACAAAGTGTGTTCAAAAAGTATCAAAGACTGAATCTTTTAAAATCTTAAAATGTCTTTGTCTTACACAGTAAAACAACTTATGCAATAAAGTGAGGATGTTGTCTCTAGTGAGGTACCAATTTTTAAAAGGATATTATTTAAAGTCATTCTTGATTTCAGCATATTTTTTTTTTTTTTTTTTTTGTCCGAAAACACAGGATTGTTTAATTATTTATTTCCTAATCTGAAAATTTGTCTCAAGATATGAAGGCATGGAAAAGACATAGGAAAGAAAATCACACTACAGGTTCATGGCACATCAAGAGGAGTTTCACCCAGTTGGAAACTCACTGAATATTGAAAGAAAATGTTTCATTATTTATTCAATTCTGTTTTGGTAAATATAGTTTCAGTGTCAATACTTTTTTAAACACTCAAATATTCTTTTACATTTTTGAGATGAAGCTTTATAATTTGTATATTGAGATTTTTCATATTGTTGTCCTCCATCTTTATTGTTATATACACAATGTTTTGTCTGATGTCGCCTCTGGCGTTCTTCAGGTGTTTCTTGTTGAAACTCTTAGCTTTCATGTCGTCATTGGGGAGGCTTCATAGAATTTAAAACTGAAATAACAGAAATAAAGTGTTTGGTTTGAGATACGACATGAAGGCTCTCCAATTTACATTTTTTTTAAACCCTGAAGAGTGCTAGAGGGTACATTAGCTGAAATGTTTGTGTATATAACAAAGATGTGGACAATGATCTGAAAAAATCTCAATAATACAAACCCAAAATATTAATCTGCACACATTTTGTCAATGCTTTTCTTTTAGATATATAAATTTTCATTTGTTCAGTAAATATACACAAGCTATGACATCACACAGCATTGTGGAAGGTATTGAACACTGTTCTAGTTTAAATTTAAGTTAATTGACCTAACTTTAAAAAAATACTTTTTTTTTCTTAACGCTTAAAATGACTTAATGTAATGTCATTTGTAATTTTTTTTATTTTTATTTTTTTTTAAATTATTGGTTCCCATTTTGTACATGATTACTGTGTGACTTTGTTGTAGATTTTGTCACATTCCTCACGGACAGCAATTCTAAACAAGTACAGGAAAATTCCAATCCTAACTATCAGCTTTACAGAATTGTTGATTCAACCTTGTATTAAAAGATTCCATTTTTAAACTAATATAAAATACCTAAGTTTCTTCTTTGCTGACAAATAAAGTAATGTAATATTTTGTGTTCCAAACTGAATTATCTTAAAGCTTAATGTTTTTGGAAACAAGATATTTGAATTTCTCAGAAACCTAACAGGATGTTTTTTGTGCTGATAAATCCGTTCTTCCATTTTGTCTTATCAAGTAGTGTAGTGTTTGGATGATATCCTTTGTAGGTTAAATTTGCGTCACAAAATTTCATTGTGTAAGATTTATCAGTGGATCATATTTTATCTAGAATCACTTTGCACTTGTTCTTATTTTGAAATAGAAAATTAAATTTTGTATGACTCACTTAGACTTACTCTATGGCAAACATTGTTGTGTAATTTTTAGGAAAGCTAGTCTTGCAGATCCATTACTACTTGAATAGTGAGTTTGATCCTTGCTAGATGCCCCATACTTGCAACATTTTGTTGCATCCTACCCATTGCAAATGGGTTGCGGTAAATACCTACTTTATGCAAATAGTAATGCCAACTAAATTTAAATAAAAAATATATTGTACGAGGGTGAGTCAAAAGTAATTCCATTTGTTTTTAGGACAGGTATAATTACCAACACACATGAAACATGTATCATACAGCAAAATGAAGCTAGTCCTCTGTGGATCACATCCCTACTTCTCCACATAGTCACTGTTTCTCTCAATAGCAGTGTTCCACCTTCGAATGAGAGAATCTATTCCTGCCCCGTAATATTCTGTTGACTGTTCTTTTGAGCCACTTGTTCACTACTGATTTCACTTCCTCATCACTGGAATAATGTTTGCCCTCTCAAACCCTCTTTCATAGGGCCGAAGGGATTATAGTCTGAAGGTACTAAATCTAGTGAGTATGGAGGATGCCGGTAAAGTTGTCACCTGGATGAAGCGATTTTCTCCCTTGTCCTGATGTTTTGTGTGTGGTCAGACATTGTCATGCAGAAGGAGGACATTGTCAAATTGGCAAGTTGGGTCTTACTTGTCAGATATCCTTGCTAGAATCTTTAATGTAGGCCTAAATTTATTTTAAAAAAACCCCAAAAAAACTTCACGTGAAATAAAGAAAATGGCATTTACTTTTTGACTCACCCTCGTGTAAATACTTATGAAACGCTTAAAAAATCTATTTTCATGAATGGGTCCTCACCCTTGTCTTTGATATTTTAAAATTTCAAAGGTTAACAAGTTTTGCCAAAGTTGCTGACAATACCCAGCTTGTTGGGTGGAGATTAAAGTGTGGTAGCTGTTCACACTCATTCTAATCATTATAATTTTTTCAAGAGAATTCTAAATATTTCCTGTTTAATAGAAAGATGACTCATCAATGTAAATGTAAAGACAATTTTTAATCACAATCCTTTGTATGAAGGGCAAAAAAAACATAAATCTTAGCAGAAACTAACCAAATTCCGTTTGCCACCCCCACCCCATCTCGTGTTATTTTTTACGTTTTTTTTTTTACATCTCGCTGAGAATATATAGTTACATCTGTTTGTGAAAAATTTTTCAAGTGAAAACCTTTTACAGTGTGTCAATGTTTGTCCTCAACATTTTTCAATAGAAGACCCAATTTTCTCAACCATGAAATCATTTTAGATTTTGTGTTTGCACTTTTAGGGGAAAAATGACATTCCTTGTTTATTAGCATTTTGTCTTTGTAGACTAACATTTTAAAGATAGTTTAAATGTAATCGTTTTTGGCAATTCAGAATTCCTGAATAGATTTCTTTCTAAATAATAAAAGAAAACTCTCTCTTTGATGAACCTTTGCTATGACTACACTTAACTCTTTATTAAAAAAAACAAAAATCTTTAGCATTTTCCAGCCTTTTGGTGAGATTATATGAGTGGGGTAACTTAAGTGTCCAGGCCTTGTCACAGGGATTCCAACTCAATGACAGCACTTCCCCCCTGCACCGGGTATAGTTCAACTTTTGTATAACACTGGTCAGATGCTGCAGCTATTTTTAACCTTTTTTCATGTGTATGTGCAAGGATATATATATATGTTAAATTGATCATATATTATTTGATTTACACTTGTAGGAACTAGTTAAAATATTAAGTTACTGATAATCAAGGCAAGCTATTATCAGCTACCAGTTGTTGGCTGGGGCTATAGAATATGCTGACTGCACCTCTGCAGAGGGGTAAGATCCCCTCCCAACAGGACTATATCTGTAATGACAAGAGTGGCTGAGTAATGATAACTATGGCTGTGGTGACACTGTAATGCACTGAGGACAGGAATTATATGGCTGTGGGGTGAGACCTGTAATGCCTGATGACAGGATTATAATGGCACGACCCTGTAATGCCTAGACCAGGATTTAGTGGCTGTGGGTGACGACCTGTAATGCCTGGGACCCAGGATTTATAGTGGCTGTGTGCTTAACCACCTGCGATACACGCCTGCAGGACTCCAGATTATAGTGGCTGATTGGTTGACGAAGCATGTTTGTCGACAGGTTATAGCTGGCACATGGTGACGACCTGTAATGCCTGAGGACAGGATTATTAGTGGCTGCAGTTGGTCTATGACCCGGGTACTAAGTGGTCCCGTGCATGCAACACTTTACTGGGCTAGATGCGTAGTTTGGCGAGGTCCCATCCAATCAATCGGCCCTGATCATGTCAAGGCCTATCATGTATATTCTTCAATTACTCTTATGGCAAAACACCCAACCACCTTTTATCATATAGGTGCTAGAAGGCCAATAGCTGAGGGTCAATCACCAGTATTTATAATATTACATTGTCGTCCGTTTCTTTTAATTTATTGATACGCATGAAGCTTAATGAAAATTATTTCTAGGCCTATCATGTATATCTTCAAATTACTCTTATGGCAAACACCAAACCACACTTTAT
>JALAJA010001254.1:0-29715 GCA_023376005.1 Doryteuthis pealeii | reverse complement strand
CAAAGAATAAGACCATTATTAAAAGAACATTAGCAAAGTCCATTTCACAAAAATTAAAACCATTTATAAAAAAGCATTAGCAAAGTCCATTCACAAAGATAAGAACCATTATAAAAAAGGCATTAGAAAGTCCAATTTCACAAAGATTAAGACCATTATAAAAAAGCATTAGCAAAGTCCATTTCACAAAGATAAGACCATTATAAAAAGCATTAGCAAAGTCCATTTTCACAAAGATTAAGACCATTATAAAAAAGCATTAGCAATGTCCATTTTACAAAAATTAAAACCATTATAAAAAACGCATTAGCAAGTCCATTTCACAAAGATTAAGGGACCATTATAAAAAAGCATTAGCAAATCCATTTCACAAAATTAAAAACCATTATAAAAAAGCATTAGCAAAATCCATTTCACAAAGATTAAGACATTATAAAAGCATTAGCATGTCCATTTTACAAAAATTAAGACCATTATAAAAAAAGCATTAGCAAAGTCCATTTCCCAAAAATTAAAACCATTTAAAAAAACATTTAGCAATGTCCATTTTCACAAAGATTAAGACCATTATAAAAAAAGCATTAGCAAAGTCCATTTCACAAAAAATTAAGACCATTATAAAAAGCATTAGCAAAGTCCATTTCACAAAAATTAAGACATTATAAAAAGCATTAGCAATGTCCATTTTACAAAAATTAAAACCATTATAAAAAAGCATTAGCACAGTCCATTTCACAAAGACCATTATAAAAAAGCAATAGCAAAGTCCATTTCACAAAGATTAAGACCATTATAAAAAAACATTAGCAAAATCCATTTCACAAAAAAAAACCATTATAAAAAAGCATTAGCAAAGTCCATTTCACAAAGATTAAGACCATTATAAAAAAGCATTAGCAAAGTCCATTTCACAAAAATTAAAACCATTATAAAAAACGCATTAGCAAGTCCCATTTCACAAAGATTAAGACCATTATAAAAAAAGCATAGCAAAGTCCATTTCACAAAGATTAAGACCATTATTAAAAAAAACATTAGCAAAATCCATTTCACAAAAATTAAAAACCATTATAAAAAAGCATTAGCAAAGTCCATTTCACAAAGATTAAGACCATTATAAAAAAGCATTAGCAAAGTCCATTTCACAAAAATTAAAACCATTATAAAAAACGCATTAGCAAAGTCCATTTCACAAAAGATTAAGACCATTATAAAAAAGCATTAGCAAAGTCCATTTCACAAAATTAAGACCATTATAAAAAAAGCATTAGCACAGTCCATTTAAGAAAGACCATTATAAAAAAGCAATAGCAAAGTCCATTTCACAAAGAATAAGACCATTATAAAAAAACATTAGCAAAGTCCATTTCACAAAAATTAAAACCATTATAAAAAAGCATTAGCAAAGTCCATTCACAAAAATTAAAACCATTATAAAAACATTGCAAGTCCATTCACAGCATTAGCAAAGTCCATTTCACAAAAGATTAAGACCATTATAAAAAAAGCATTAGCAAAGTCCATTTCACAAAAATTAAAACCATTATAAAAAAGCATTAGCAAAATCCATTTCACAAAGATTAAGACCATTATAAAAAAGCATTAGCAATGTCCATTTTACAAAAATTAAGACAATTATAAAAAGCATTAGCAAAGTCCATTTCCAAAATTAAAACCATTTAAAAAAACATTAGCAATGTCCATTTCACAAAGATTAAGACCATTATAAAAAGCATTAGCAAAGTCCATTTCACAAAAATTAAGACCATTATAAAAAAGCATTAGCAATGTCCATTTTACAAAAATTAAAACCATTATAAAAAAGCATTAGCAAAATCCATTTCACAAAGATTAAGACCATTATAAAAAAGCATTAGCAATGTCCATTTTACAAAAAATAAAGACCATTATAAAAAAGCATTAGCAAAGTCCATTCCCAAAAATTAAAACCCCATTTTAAAAAAACATTAGCAATGTCCATTCACAAAGATAAGACCA
The DNA here is from genome assembly GCA_023376005.1 of Doryteuthis pealeii. Classification (NCBI taxonomy): domain Eukaryota; kingdom Metazoa; phylum Mollusca; class Cephalopoda; order Myopsida; family Loliginidae; genus Doryteuthis; species Doryteuthis pealeii. The sequence goes on along the minus strand of JALAJA010001254.1, from coordinate 27,717 downwards.
TTATAAAAAAGCAATTAGCAAAGCCATTTCACAAAATTAAGACCATTATAAAAAAGCATTAGCAAAGTCCATTTCACAAAGATTAAGACCATTATAAAAAAGCATTAGCAAAGTCCATTTCACAAAAAAATTAAAACCATTATAAAAAACGCATTAGCAAAGTCCATTTCACAAAGATTTAAGACCATTTATAAAAAAGCAATAGCAAAGTCCATTTCACAAAGATTAAGACCATTATAAAAAAACATTTAGCAAAATCCATTTCACAAAAATTAAAACCATTATAAAAAGCATTAGCAAAGTCCATTTCACAAAGATTAAGACCATTATAAAAAAGCATTAGCAAAGTCCATTTCACAAAAATTAAAACATTATAAAAAACGCATTAGCAAGTCCATTTCACAAAGATTAAGACCATTATAAAAAAGCATTAGCAAAGTCCATTTCACAAAAATTAAGACCATTATAAAAAGCATTAGCACAGTCCATTTAAGAAAGACCATTATAAAAAAGCAATAGCAAAGTCCATTTCACAAAGAATAAGACCATTATAAAAGAACATTAGCAAAGTCCATTTCACAAAAATTAAAACCATTATAAAAAAGCATTAGCAAAGTCCATTTCACAAAGATTAAAACCATTATAAAAAAGCATTAGCAAAGTCCATTTCACAAAAATTAAAACCATTATAAAAAACGCATTAGCAAAGTCCATTTCACAAAGATTAAGACCATTATAAAAAAGCATTAGCAAAGTCCATTTCACAAAAATTAAAACCATTATAAAAAAGCATTAGCAAAATCCATTTCACAAAGATTAAGACCATTATAAAAAAAGCATTAGCAATGTCCATTTTACAAAAATTAAGACCATTATAAAAAAGCATTAGCAAAGTCCATTTCCCAAAATTAAAACCATTTTAAAAAAAACATTAGCAATGTCCATTTCACAAAGATTAAGACCATTATAAAAAAGCATTAGCAAAGTCCATTTCACAAAAATTAAGACCATTATAAAAAAGCATTAGCAATGTCCATTTTACAAAAATTAAAACCATTATAAAAAAGCCTTAGCAAAGTCCATTTCACAAAGACCATTATAAAAAAGCAATAGCAAAGTCCATTTCACAAAGATTAAGACCATTATAAAAAAACATTAGCAAAATCCATTTCACAAAAATTAAAACCATTATAAAAAAGCATTAGCAAAGTCCATTTCACAAAGATTAAGACCATTATAAAAAAGCATTAGCAAAGTCCATTTCACAAAAATTAAAACCATTATAAAAGCATTAGCAAAGTCCATTTCACAAAAATTAAACCATTATAAAAAACGCATTAGCAAAGTCCATTTCACAAAGATTAAGACCATTATAAAAAAGCATTAGCAAAGTCCATTTCACAAAAATTAAGACCATTATAAAAAGCATTAGCACAGTCCATTTAACAAAGACCATTATAAAAAAGCAATAGCAAAGTCCATTTCACAAAGAATAAGACCATTATAAAAGAACATTAGCAAAGTCATTTCACAAAAATTAAAACCATTATAAAAAGCATTAGCAAAGTCCATTTCACAAAGATTAAGACCATTATAAAAAAGCATTAGCAAAGTCCAATTCACAAAGATTAAGACCATTTATAAAAAAGCATTAGCAAAGTCCATTTCACAAAGATTAAGACCATTATAAAAAAGCATTAGCAAAGTCCATTTCACAAAATTAAGACCATTATAAAAAGCATTAGCAATGTCCATTTTACAAAAAATTAAAACCATTATAAAAAACGCATTAGCAAAGTCCATTTCACAAAGATTAAGACCATTATAAAAAAGCATTAGCAAAGTCCATTTCACAAAAATTAAAACCATTATAAAAAAGCATTAGCAAAATCCATTTCACAAAGATTAAGACCATTATAAAAAAGCATTAGCAATGTCCATTTTACAAAAATTAAGACCATTATAAAAAGCATTAGCAAAGTCCATTTCCCAAAAATTAAAACCATTTTAAAAAAACATTAGCAATGTCCATTTCACAAGATTAAGACCATTATAAAAAAAGCATTAGCAAAGTCCATTTCACAAAAATTAAGACCATTATAAAAAAGCATTAGCAAAGTCCATTTCACAAAAATTATGACCATTATAAAAAAAAGCATTAGCAATGTCCATTTTACAAAAATTAAAACCATTATAAAAAAGCATTAGCACAGTCCATTTCGCAAAGACCATTATAAAAAAGCAATAGCAAAGTCCATTTCACAAAGATTAAGACCATTATAAAAAAACATTAGCAAAATCCATTTCACAAAAATTAAAACCATTATAAAAAAGCATTAGCAAAGTCCATTTCACAAAGATTAAGACCATTATAAAAAAGCATTAGCAAATCCATTTCACAAAAATTAAAACCATTATAAAAAACGCATTAGCAAAGTCCATTTCACAAAGATTAAGACCATTATAAAAAAGCAATAGCAAAGTCCATTTCACAAAGATTAAGACCATTATAAAAAACATTAGCAAAATCCATTTCACAAAAATTAAAACCATTATAAAAAGCATTAGCAAAGTCCATTTCACAAAGATTAAGACCATTATAAAAAAGCATTAGCAAAGTCCATTTCACAAAAATTAAAACCATTATAAAAAACGCATTAGCAAAGTCCATTTCACAAAGATTAAGACCATTATAAAAAGCATTAGCAAAGTCCATTTCACAAAAATTAAAACCATTATAAAAAAGCATTAGCAAAGTCCATTTCACAAAAATTAAAACCATTATAAAAAACGCATTAGCAAAGTCCATTTCACAAAAATTAAGACCATTATAAAAAAGCATTAGCACAGTCCATTTAACAAAGACCATTATAAAAAAGCAATAGCAAAGTCCATTTCACAAAGAATAAGACCATTATAAAAGAACATTAGCAAAGTCCATTTCACAAAAATTAAAACCATTATAAAAAAGCATTAGCAAAGTCCATTTCACAAAGATTAAGACCATTATAAAAAAGCATTAGCAAAGTCCATTTCACAAAAAATTAAAACCATTATAAAAAACGCATTAGCAAAGTCCATTTCACAAAGATTAAGACCATTATAAAAAAGCATTAGCAAAGTCCAATTCACAAAGATTAAGACCATTATAAAAAAGCATTAGCAAAGTCCATTTCACAAAGATTAAGACCATTATAAAAAAGCATTAGCAAAGTCCATTTCACAAAAATTGAAACCATTATAAAAAGCATTAGCAAAGTCCATTTCACAAAAATTAAAACCATTTATAAAAAAGCATTAGCAAAGTCCATTTCACAAAGATTAAGACCATTATAAAAAAGCATTAGCAATGTCCATTTTACAAAAATTAAGACCATTATAAAAAGCAATTAGCAAAGTCCATTCCCAAAAAATTAAAACCATTTAAAAAAACATTAGCAAAGTCCATTTCACAAAGATTAAGACCATTATAAAAAAGCATTAGCAAAAGTCCATTTCACAAAATTAAGACCATTATAAAAAAAGCATTAGCAAAGTCCATTTCACAAAGATTAAGACCATTAAAAAAGCATTTGCAATGTCCATTTTACAAAAATTAAAACCATTATAAAAAAGCATTAGCAAAGTCCATTTCACAAAAATTAAAACCATTATAAAAAAGCATTAGCACAGTCCATTTCACAAAGACCATTATAAAAAAGCAATAGCAAAGTCCATTTCACAAAAATTAAGACCATTATAAAAAAAAACATTAGCAAAGACCATTTCACAAAAATTAAAACCATTATAAAAAAGCATTAGCAAAGTCCATTTCACAAAAATTGAAACCATTATAAAAAGCATTAGCAAAGTCCATTTCACAAAAATTAAGACCATTATAAAAACATTAGCAAAGTCCATTTCACAAAAATTAAGACCATTATAAAAAAACATTAGCAAAGTCCATTTTCACAAAAATTAAAACCATTATAAAAAAGCATTAGCAACGTCCATTTCACAAAAGTTGAAACCATTATAAAAAGCATTAGCAAAGTCCATTTCACAAAAATTAAAACCATTATAAAAAAGCATTAGCAAAGTCCATTTCACAAAAATTAAAACCATTATAAAAAAGCATTAGCAAAGTCCATTTCACAAAAATTAAGACCATTATAAAAGCATTAGCACAGTCCATTTCACAAAAATTAAGACCATTATAAAAAAACATTAGCAAAGTCCATTTCACAAAAATTAAAACCATTATAAAAAAGCATTAGCAAAGTCCATTTCACAAAAATTAAAACCATTATAAAAAAGCATTAGCAAAGTCCATTTTCACAAAAATTAAAACCATTATAAAAAAGCATTAGCAAAGTCCATTTCACAAAAATTAAAACCATTATAAAAAAGCATTAGCACAGTCCATTTCACAAAGACCATTATAAAAAAGCAATAGCAAAGTCCATTTCACAAAAAGACCATTATAAAAAAACATTAGCAAAGTCCATTTCACAAAAATTAAACCATTATAAAAAAGCATTAGCAAAGTCCATTTCACAAAAATTAAAACCATTATAAAAAAGCATTAGCAAAGTCCATTTCACAAAAATTAAGACCATTATATAAAAAGCATTAGCACAGTCCATTTCACAAAAATTTAAGACCATTATAAAAAAACATTAGCAAAGTCCATTTCACAAAAATTAAAAAACCATTATAAAAAAGCATTAGCAAAGTCCATTTCACAAAAATTAAAACCATTATAAAAAAGCATTAGCAAAGTCCATTTCACAAAAATTAAACCATTATAAAAAGCATTAGCAAAGTCCATTTCACAAAAAATTAAAGCCATTATAAAAGCCTGAATAGGAGCAACAAAATACATTTTTTTTAAATTTTATTTTTATAATTCTATAATTTCTCCCTCAACATTAAGTGATTACATTTTTTCTTTATTTGATATTCCATTAATTAAAATAATTTAATCTAATTTCTTTGAGGTATATTTCATTTAGACAAAATGTTCTGTGGATAAACAAATAATTTTCATATAAAATTTTTAAAAAGTTATATGAACATAAGTGTGGTGATTCCATATTTTTTGTATAAGGATTGAAATAATATAGATATTTTTTAAGTTGTGGTATAAAAGAAACTGTTTCTAAATTATTCTTTTCCACTTAGTTAAATCTTTTAATAGTACAAAACTTTTTCTGGATTTTTATAAAGAGATCAATATATAAAGCACCTTCTAAAAATATATTTATGTTTTTCTTCCTAGATCTGTCTCACCTGCTGGGCCTGCTGGTTCAATGTATTCAACTCCTGGTGACATGCTCAAGTGGATGCAACTGCATTTGAACCTTCATACTAATTTCAAGTCAACCACCAATATGCATCCAAGGGAAAACTTAAATGCTAAATCTAACTCAAGAAATACAAATTTTGACTATAAATCAAATATTAGTTCAGTTAACAATCCAAGATCAAATTTGATTGCTAATCTACATGAGAGACTCAATTTGAGTGTCAAATCAGAATCAAAACTTAAATCACAATTTGATCCTAATTTAATTTCAGATTCAAAGTCAGATTTGAAATGTAATTCTAAGTGGCACTTAGACAATATCTTGAATGCAGCTCAACTTGGAATTGACCCTCATATCTTGATGAAAACTCATGAAGCTGTAAGTCCCAAACCACAACTTGCACCAGACTTAACACGTCCCCAGTTTCCAATTGATGATGTTTTTGTCTCATATAATATGGGATGGATCACTTCAATGTACAGAGGTAAGAATTCTACAAGTAATTAGGGAAGATATACAAAAACCTGTGAAAAGTAAATAAACACCATGCTATTTTTTCAATAGTTATTTATTTCATATTAAAAAAATGTTTCTCTATAAAAAAAATAATTACAAATACAAGGTGTATCAAAAAAGTATTGAGATTGAAGCTGTATTTACCAAGATAGGAATGAACAATAAATGGAATGTTCATTTTTCAGAATACAAAGTGTGTCAAAAAGTATCAAAAATCTCAATACTTTTTTGACACACCTTGTATATTCAATTATCTTATCACTAGCCCTTTCCAATATTTTAACTAATTCTTGTTAAGAACCAACGAGTTGTGCTATTTTCTCTTATCAGATCTTGACCTGGCTACACTCAAAACTAACACTATTTCTCCATATGATACAATTTTCAATTGTACAATTGATGCAGTCTATATTAAGTGACTGATTTTTGCTATGAAAGCTGTTGAAATTATATTACTTGATCTTTTTCCTTTTATTTTTCTAGTATAACAGATAGCTACTTATACTATGAACTTTTTAAAATTAAATTAGTTAAAAGTAAATAATTATAATATCATCTTATGATAAACCAGTATTTTTTATATGATCTTTTTCTTTCATCACTTGGTCCTAGTTTAAATTAAAGCATAGACAGTGAAAATTAATTGTGTGTAATAAAAACTATTACATTTTCATTTGTGTTACTATGAAATAAATTTGAAGTCAAGTTTTATCTTATTTTATTTAAGCATTTCAAACATCATTCCACTACTATTATTATGAATTCTAGTTGGGTTTAATATAAGCTATCATTGTAATTTAAACCCTCCTCTAAAAATCTACTGGTTACTAATAGTATGTCTTTTATGTTTCTATTTTATATAATAATTGTAAGGCATAAAGTTATAAAAGATATGACAAAAATACATGAATTTTGTGAGAATAATAGCAACTTTTATCATGCATCATTAAACTTCTCTACATAAGAACCCTTTGAAACAAAGGAAGGCCTCATTTCATGGCATAAAACTTTTGTAATGATATGGCTAGGCACCCCTGATTGAAAAGAAATTACCAAAATTCAGGAAGTATCCGATTTTAATGAAATTTTCAGTGTCACTTTATCAATGAATGAATTTTATAATGCATCGGTTATTTTATTTCAAAACTTTCTGATTTTTTTCAGGTCACTTAACTTTGTCCCTCTTATTTTTGTAGTTCAAAATCTTTCGAAACTAATTATAAATAAAAAGACAAAAGTCTGAAGGTGTGAATAGAAGAAAAAAATTTTAAGGGGGGTATCCCGGTAGAAAATAAATATCAAAAATTGTAAAATAAATTTAAAATCAAAGCTAAAAAATAATTTTTGGAGATCTTTTTTTTACTCTTTTCAATAATTATTTAATAGGCTATTATCTTATAAAAGAAAAAATATACATCAATATTTGTTCTATTTAAAAGGGGGGAGCCTAAATTTTCAATAAACAAACAAAAATTATTAGATAACAATAATAAACTAAAGTAGTTATTAAATAAATGTTTTTAGAACCTAAAAATATGAAATTTGAAACTTAAAATTAGGTGTTTCATATTTTAAATGAATTTTATATATTAATTTACCATAGCAGAAATACCTAATTAAATCAGAAAGTTTTGAAATAAAATAACTAATGCATTATAAAATTCATTAATTGATAAATCAATACTGAACATTTCATTAAAATCTGATAATTCCCTGATTTATTTTGATTTTTTTTTCAATGGGGTAGGGTTGAATTTATTTTGTAAAATACAGATTTTATGCCATTTTTGGCGGCCATGTTTACGAGATATTTGAGCAAAATTAACTGGAAAAAATACTTTAAAACATATTAAAAATAAATTACATGTGTAATATTATTTTTCTTTTTTTACTGATGTTTCGATTTAGACAAAAATTTGACCTTAAATAATCAATTTAATTAATTTTAATTTGCTTTTAAAATGAAAAGCAGATGACATTTAGGCAGATCCTATGATATGCCTATAGACTGATTGGGAAGCTGCAGTTGTTAATTTACTGCCCTTTCAACACTTTATTGAGTGTGAAGGCAAATCAAGCAACTCTAATTCTGTCTCTCTCTTTGATGACTCCAGAAGTTCATAATCTGAAAATTCTTCTCTGAATCCAGACTCACACTCCATTCTGAGACCAATGTGTGACATTGAAATTTATTTTGGGTATTTTTTTTAGTCTCTTTTTGGTTGGCTCCCCTATCCTGAAAAATGAAAAAATCAGTTTATTGAATAAAACTAAAACTGTAACCATACTTGTCTTAATTTTTTAATTTTCATAATGAAATTAGGATATTACTTTAAAATGAAATGATAAATCGATGAAATCATTTTAATCAATTTTATGTGAATTACTTACCTAATAGCTAAAATTATTTTTATAGCTTTGTTCTTCACTTCCAGTCCATCTGATTAAGCATTGAATACAAACATATTTTCTGGTAGAAAGCCAAAAGCATTATGCTGAATATTTTTTAATACAATCTCCTAAATTTCAGGTGATTGCTCTGTGATTCTTTGCAGCATATTGAAAATATACAGTTGCTTCTTATGAAATTTATTGTCTCTTTTAATTTCAACCAGCTAACTGCATACACTGCAACATAAACTGGATTAGGCTGTGTAGTTTTGATATGTTTTCAGAGTAAATGCCTTAAGTCCACAAATACATTAGTCTGGTGGCTAACGTCAACCATCTTGCCCAATTTTCCATGCTGCATATCTAGGGTTGACTTTCCTTCATGTAATCCCTACTGAATATTCTAGAAGAAGTATCTGATCACTATTCAGATCATCTGTCTGTTTGATGCTAGAATATTGGCTCTCTAGAGGACTAACTATCAGTACAAATTTGACCTGGGGCAAATTATAATAGTCAATTACACACAATCTCTTTAGTAAACCAATAAATGATGTTGGACTTTTTGTGCTGCCATCAATGTGCTTAAAAACAGCAATGAACAGAATATTATCTTGATGTAGAGAGCAACCAATGGTGTGTAATTTTAATTTTCTATGTTTCTCTAGAACTGAAACTAGCCCAGCTTCACAGTCAGTATTTGAATAGGTATTGTCCACTTTTAGGGTATTAACACATTCATACTCTTCCAAAACACTAACAACCTCCTCTGTGAGAAAAGCACCAGTTGCTCCAGTAGTAAGGATAACTCTATGAATGAGGTATTTTCCACTTTCACCACAGCCCATCTCCTTTGTGAATGTCAAATGGTGTTTTGTTGCCTTTGTTTTCTTTAATTGTTTCTTTCCATCCCCCACAATCTGTTTGTATAAGAAAGTATCTTAATCTTGATGGGCATTTTGTTTTGTTCTTTTTTTGTATGGTCTATTCTAGATTTATCCAAAATTATGTTTTTATATTTTGTGAAGGATAAGATACAAAAAATTCTTCTAAATGAAAAATAGATACCGTTAAGGACTTTGTGATCAAAATGTGAATTTCTACATTTTTAAAGGTAAATTTGACTTTGTTAAATTTGAATTTTTTCCAAAGTGGAAAAATGGCATTTTCCACTATCAATTGTTAAAACATAAAATTGTAACCCTAACCCTAACCCAACCCTAAACCTAAACTTAACAAGATGAATTCTTGTCAAATACCATTTTAAGAAATTAGCCTTTAGATAGATCATTTATTTAATTTATTTTTATATATGTGTGTGTGTGTGTGTTTTTTTTCTCTAAAAATATATATTTATACATTTTTTTTCAGGCTTTAAGCGACTGTGGCATTCTGGTAGTATCCCTCCTTATGGATCTGTTTTCATCTTTTTCCTGAAGTTGATTCAGGAATCTTCATTTCTGTCAATGGTCCACTTGGTACAGATGCAAGTTATGCATTGTCTAACTATTGCTTGGAGAGGTGGGGATCTTTTACTTGGGATAGAACCCTGGCTTAATACAACAACAGCATGTACCTATCCTCACCCTTGGAGGCTAGTAAGTGACATTGAGAGCTCAAATAGGAATCAAAACATGAACTCTAACCTGTCCTCTATTTCAAATCAAAATGCAAGTGCATTATTTAATTCAGATTCACAACCAAACTCAAATGCAACATTAGAATCAGTTATTCAAGATTCAAGTTTGAGTGTGGCTCAAAATATTTCTGCAGGACAACTTTTGGATTTGACTGGAGATTACATTCACCTTGCATTTGGACTTATACAAGTACGATTTAACTCCACTTCTAAAAGACTACACCTTCGACTTGGACGATATGTCACATCTTACTATTTCCAATTTCCACAGCTGCCACAAATAATCAAAACTAGTAGGTATTATAATCATTCAAGTGTATATGATAATGGAATCATAAGTAAATTTGAAGGAATCAACATTGGTCCTTTCTGGTTTCTTTCTTCTTCTGATGATGGACATGAAAGACTTTCTGTGAAATTCTGCAAATATAAAGAAATCACAAAAATGTGGTTTCCACTTGGCACTGGTGATCCTGTTCCATTTGTACGTAATTTTCACAAACAATCAAGTTCATTTGCAAAGTCAAACTTTTCTGGGGACATTAATTATCTATTCAATTGTTTCATTTTATATTTGCTATTATTATTATTTAGGTAATATGTGTGGTAATATAAATATTTATTATTACACATAATTATATATAATTATATGCAAATAAATTACTCATTTTAGTAATGTGTTTTTCTTGTGGATTCATGTAAATGTTTGTACATTTGTATATTTTAGTGTGTATCCATGCACACCTCATATAGATATATCATTATATACATAAATTGTGTGCAATATATATATAATAAAATATATATATATATATATATATATATATGCACAAAGGATGGAAAGGTAGTACACATTGTAGTTTATATATATATATATTATATATATGCATATACATCTATATATGTGTGTGTGTATATGTATATATATATATATGTGTGTGTGTGTATATATATATATGTATGTATATATATATGTGTAGATATATATATGTATATTATGTTGATTAGCATTTATAGTTGAATGAGATGATTGGTACATGCGAAAATGAAACTCAAGATGTGAATGGAACACGTGAGGTTGAAAGCCAAGACATGATTGGCCACGAGAAGATGTTGAAAAGGTGTGATTTATTTCTTACAGATACCAATGTTTTTAAAAACAGAAGTATTTGACTACTTAATGTATATATATATATATATATATATATATATATTTTATGTTGCGTTGTTGTTGCTATAGCCAGGTTTTATGGTTTTGTAGCTATTAAATAATTATTGCTTTGCCTAAATGTGAAGATATGTTAAAACAGCCAGGTCAATAATTAACATTCTGTATGTTACTTATTGCACTGGCTTCAAAGATTTGCCTTAATCTTTTATTGTGGATGTATGCTAACATGGAGGCACTATTGAAATCGAAGTTCTGTTTTCTACAATATATATACTGATATATGTTGGAAGAGACAATTGTTGTGGTTGCCTAATTTAATGTTGCATTTATGTTCATAAAAAACATTTTTTAGGTTTCTGGAGGTTTCACCTATATATATATATATATATATGTGTGTTGTGTGTGTGTGTGTGTGTTATCGTGAGAAATTTGAAAAAACACAGGTCTAAATAAATGAGTGGTATATATATGTATATATATGTGTATATATATATATATATATATAATCATATATATTGTTGTAAATGTATATGTATAATTTATATATATATATATATATATATATATATATATATATATATGAGCAAAAGGGGTTGTAATGAATCCAACAGAATAAGGTAAAATATAAGGAATGAAAGAAAACAAAACTCAGACAAAAATGTGTAGTATATTTCGCTGGAGTGTGGAACTCAGCTTCATCAGCTTTAATAAAAGCTGATGAGGCCGAGTTCAACTACACATTTTGTCTGCGTTTTTGTTTCTTTCATTCCTTATATTTTATCTCATATATATATATATATATATATATATATATATATATATATAATGTATGTATATAAACTACAATATCTACTACCTTTCCATCATTTTTCTCTAGTTCCCCTTTTTGGGAATGGGAGAGTGGAGATCTATCTGTCCTTCTCTAACTCAGAAGTTGTCCACTGGGTGGAGACAAATGGTTCTATTGACCTACCTGTTCAGTCATATTCTATTCCAGTTGAAGAATGTTTACTGTATAGATAGGCCATCTATTTCAGCTGAACAATGTTGAAAACTATCAAACATTTAACACACATACACTTTTATACATTTGTTATAAGCATATGTAAAACTTGTATTTCTTTTATTTATATATATATATATTATATATATATATATATATATATATATATATATATATATTGATTTGTGTGTGTTTGTGTGTGTGTATATGTGTGTGTGTGTGTGTGTGTGTGAATTTATATTTAGCAAATAAATCCAGTTATAAATCCGTTCTCTTCATACACACACTGAGGATCAAATTCTCATTATATTGGATCTTTAACTAGACAAAATATCATATTTGTTTTAAATGATTCATGTTTGCACAAAGTGTGTATTACCTATTAAAGTTTTCTCTGTTGGGATATATATATTTGTTATGATTTATTTTATTTTTATACTGGCATTTATCTGATTATATTTGTGATTTCCCATATTTATGTTATCCTATGTATTTCAAATGCATTTTTATTAAATTTTGTAAAGGCTTATATATTAATATTACATTCCATTTTTATACAAACTTGATAATTTTATGTAATGCAATTTGTTACTTTATACTTTTATTTCATGTAAAATTTTTTTTTCTGCTTTTTTTTTAAGAAATGTTTAACTTTGATATATTTTTTTGTCCTACATCTCCAACCTGAAGTTGAAGTGTCTTATTCTCTAGAATAAAAAAATCATATTATCCATTAGCAAAATTGTCAGAATTTTATATTCATAATTTTTTGCTGTCTCTGATCATACAAATTTCTAATTGAATAAATAATATAGCATAGTAATATGCTATAAATAATTATATATGTATTATTTATATAATTTGTATTCACTTATATTATTGATTAGTATCATATTGCATATTTAGATATAAAAAGAGTTTGAAAAATATGCAAAATTACATATATGATAGCATACAGTATATCTAAAATATTTCAGATGAAATATATGCATGTATTAAAAAAAATTATATTTTAATTTGTTTAGTTACATATATCATGCCCGAATATTTTATATTGTAATGTTAAACATTATATATTAATATGTAATGTATAACATTACATTTAACATTTTGCTATCATATATGTAATTTTGCATATTTTTCAAACTCTTTTTATATCTAAATATGCAATATGATACTAATCAATAATATAAGTGAATACAAATTATATAAATAATACATATATAATTATTTATAGCATATTACTATGCTATATTATTTATTCAATTAGAAATTTGTATGATCAGAGACAGCAAAAAATTATGAATATAAAATTCTGACAATTTTGCTAATGGATAATATGATTTTTTTATTCTAGAGAATAAGACACTTCAACTTCAGGTTGGAGATGTAGGACAAAAAAATATATCAAAGTTAAACATTTCTTAAAAAAAAAGCAGAAAAATAAAATTTTACATGAAATAAAAGTATAAAGTAACAAATTGCATTACATAAAATTTATCAAGTTTGTATAAAATGGAATGTAATATTTAATATATAAGCCTTTACAAAATTTAATAAAAATGCATTTGAAATACATAGGATAACATAAATATGGGAAATCACAAATATAATCAGATAAATGCCAGTATAAAAATAAAATAATCATAACAAATATATATATCCCAACAGAGAAAACTTTAATAGGTAATACACACTTTGTGCAAACATGAATCATTTAAAACAAATATGATATTTTGTCTAGTTAAAGATTCCAATATAATGAGAATTTGATCCTCAGTGGTGTGTGTATGAAGAGAACGGATTTATAACTGGATTTATTTGCTAAATATAAATTCACACACACACACACACACACATATACACACACACAAACACACACAAATCAATATATATATATATATATATATATATATATATATATATAATATATTATATATAAATAAGAATATACAAGTTTTACATATGCTTATAACAAATGTATAAAAGTGATGTGTGTTAAATGTTTGATAGTTTTCAACATTGTTCAGCTGAAATAGATGGCCTATCTATACAGTAAACATTCTTCAACTGGAATAGAATATGACTGAACAGGTAGGTCAATAGAACCATTTGTCTCCACCCAGTGGACAACTTCTGAGTTAGAGAAGGACAGATAGATCTCCACTCTCCCATTCCCAAAAAGGGGAACTAGAGAAAAATGATGGAAAGGTAGTAGATATTGTAGTTTATACATACATATATATATATATATATATATATATATATATATATATATATATGAGATAAAATATAAGGAATGAAAAGAAACAAAACGCAGACAAAAATGTGTAGTTGAACTCGGCCTCATCAGCTTTTATTAAAGCTGATGAAGCTGAGTTCCACACTCCAGCGAAATATACTACACATTTTTGTCTGAGTTTTGTTTCTTTCATTCCTTATATTTTACCTTATTCTGTTGGATTCATTACAACCCCCTTTTGCTCATATATATATATATATATATATATATATATATATATTATATATAATTATACATATCATTTACATACATATATATATGATTATATATATATATATATATATACACATATATATACATATATATACCACTCATTTTATTTAGACCTGTGTTTTTTCAAATTTCTCACGATACTACACACACACACACACACACACATATATATATATATATATATTAGGTGAACCTCCAGAAACCTAAAAATGTTTTTATGAACATAAATGCAACATTAAATTAGGCAACCACAACAATTGTCTCTTCCAACATATATCAGTATATATATTGTAGAAAACAGAACTTCGATTTCAATAGTGCCTCCATGTTAGCATACATCCACAATAAAAGATTAAGGCAAATCTTTGAAGCCAGTGCAATAAGTAACATACAGAATGTTAATTATTGACCTGGCTGTTTTAACATATCTTCACATTTAGGCAAAGCAATAATTATTTAATAGCTACAAAACCATAAAACCTGGCTATAGCAACAACAACGCAACATAAAATATATATATATATATATATATATATATATATACATTAAGTAGTCAAATACTTCTGTTTTTTAAAAACATTGGTATCTGTAAGAAATAAATCACACCTTTTCAACATCTTCTCGTGGGCCAATCATGTCTTGGCTTTCAACCTCACGTGTTCCATTCACATCTTGAGTTTCATTTTCGCATGTACCAATCATCTCATTCAACTATAAATGCTAATCAACATAATATACATATATATATCTACACATATATATATACATACATATATATATATACACACACACACACATATATATATATATACATATATACACACACACATATATAGATGTATATGCATATATATATATATATATATATATAAACTACAATGTGTACTACCTTTCCATCCTTTTGTGCATATATATATATATATATATATATATTTATTTATATATATATGCACACAATTTTATGTATATAATGATATATCTATATGAGGTGTGCATGGATACACACTAAAATATACAAATGTACAAACATTTACATGAATCCACAAGAAAAACACATTACTAAAATGAGTAATTTATTTGCATATAATTATATATAATTATGTGTAATAATAAATATTTATATTACCACACATATTACCTAAATAATAATAATAGCAAATATAAAATGAAACAATTGAATAGATAATTAATGTCCCCAGAAAAGTTTGACTTTGCAAATGAACTTGATTGTTTGTGAAAATTACGTACAAATGGAACAGGATCACCAGTGCCAAGTGGAAACCACATTTTTGTGATTTCTTTATATTTGCAGAATTTCACAGAAAGTCTTTCATGTCCATCATCAGAAGAAGAAAGAAACCAGAAAGGACCAATGTTGATTCCTTCAAATTTACTTATGATTCCATTATCATATACACTTGAATGATTATAATACCTACTAGTTTGATTATTTGTGGCAGCTGTGGAAATTGGAAATAGTAAGATGTGACCATATCGTCCAAGTCGAAGGTGTAGTCTTTTAGAAGTGGAGTTAAATCGTACTTGTATAAGTCCAAATGCAAGGTGAATGTAATCTCCAGTCAAATCCAAAAGTTGTCCTGCAGAAATATTTTGAGCCACACTCAAACTTGAATCTTGAATAACTGATTCTAATGTTGCATTTGAGTTTGGTTGTGAATCTGAATTAAATAATGCACTTGCATTTTGATTTGAAATAGAGGACAGGTTAGAGTTCATGTTTTGATTCCTATTTGAGCTCTCAATGTCACTTACTAGCCTCCAAGGGTGAGGATAGGTACATGCTGTTGTTGTATTAAGCCAGGGTTCTATCCCAAGTAAAAGATCCCCACCTCTCCAAGCAATAGTAGACAATGCATAACTTGCATCTGTACCAAGTGGACCATTGACAGAAATGAAGATTCCTGAATCAACTTCAGGAAAAAGATGAAGAACAGATCCATAAGGAGGGATACTACCAGAATGCCACAGTCGCTTAAAGCCTGAAAAAAAATGTATAAATATATATTTTTAGAGAAAAGAAACACACACACACACACATATATAAAAATAAATTAAATAAATGATCTATCTAAAGGCTAATTTCTTAAAATGGTATTTGACAAGAATTCATCTTGTTAAGTTTAGGTTTAGGGTTGGGTTAGGGTTAGGGTTACAATTTTATGTTTTAACAATTGATAGTGGAAAATGCCATTTTTCCACTTTGGAAAAAATTCAAATTTAACAAAGTCAAATTTACCTTTAAAAATTTGTAGAAATTCACATGTTTGATCACAAAGTCCTTAACGGTATCTATTTTTCATTTAGAAGAATTTTTTGTATCTTTATCCTTCACAAAATATAAAAACATAATTTTGGATAAATCTAGAATAGACCATACAAAAGAAAGAACAAAACAAAATGCCCATCAAGATTAAGATACTTTCTTATACAAACAGATTGTGGGGGTAGATGGAAAGAAACAATTAAAGAAAACAAAGGCAACAAAACACCATTTGACATTCACAAAGGAGATGGGCTGTGGTGAAAGTGGAAAATACCTCATTCATAGAGTTATCCTTACTACTGGAGCAACTGGTGCTTTTTCTCACAGAGGAGGTTGTTAGTGTTTTGGAAGAGTATGAATGTGTTAATACCCTAAAAGTGGACAATACCTATTCAAATACTGACTGTGAAGCTGGGCTAGTTTCAGTTCTAGAGAAACATAGAAAATTAAAATTACACACCATTGGTTGCTCTCTACATCAAGATAATATTCTGTTCATTGCTGTTTTTAAGCACATTGATGGCAGCACAAAAAGTCCAACATCATTTATTGGTTTACTAAAGAGATTGTGTGTAATTGACTATTATAATTTGCCCCAGGTCAAATTTGTACTGATAGTTAGTCCTCTAGAGAGCCAATATTATAGCATCAAACAGACAGATGATCTGAATAGTGATCAGATACTTCTTCTAGAATATTCAGTAGGGATTACATGAAGGAAAGTCAACCCTAGATATGCAGCATGGAAAATTGGGCAAGATGGTTGACGTTAGCCACCAGACTAATGTATTTGTGGACTTAAGGCATTTACTCTGAAAACATATCAAAACTACACAGCCTAATCCAGTTTATTGTTGCAGTGTATGCAGTTAGCTGGTTTGAAATTAAAAGAGACAATAAATTTCATAAGAAGCAACTGTATATTTTCAATATGCTGCAAAGAATCACAGAGCAATCACCTGAAATTTAGGAGATTGTATTAAAAAATATTCAGCATAATGCTTTTGGCTTTCTACCAGAAAATATGTTGTATTCAATGCTTAAATCAGATGGACTGGAAGTGAAGAACAAAGCTATAAAAATAATTTTAGCTATTAGGTAAGTAATTCACATAAAATTGATTAAAATGATTTCATCGATTTATCATTTCATTTTAAAGTAATATCCTAATTTCATTATGAAAATTAAAAATTAAGACAAGTATGGTTACAGTTTTAGTTTTATTCAATAAACTGATTTTTTCATTTTTTCAGGATAGGGGAGCCAACCAAAAAGAGACTAAAAAAAATACCCAAAATAAATTTCAATGTCACACATTGGTCTCAGAATGGAGTGTGAGTCTGGATTCAGAGAAGAATTTTCAGATTATGAACTTCTGGAGTCATCAAAGAGAGAGACAGAATTAGAGTTGCTTGATTTGCCTTCACACTCATAAAGTGTTGAAAGGGCAGTAAAATTAACAACTGCAGCTTCCCAATCAGTCTATAGGCATATCATAGGATCTGCCTAAATGTCATCTGCTTTTCATTTTAAAAGCAAATTAAAATTAATTAAATTGATTATTTAAGGTCAAATTTTTGTCTAAATCGAAACATCAGTAAAAAAAGAAAAATAATATTACACATGTAATTTATTTTTAATATGTTTTAAAGTATTTTTTCCAGTTAATTTTGCTCAAATATCTCGTAAACATGGCCGCCAAAAATGGCATAAAATCTGTATTTTACAAAATAAATTCAACCCTACCCCATTGAAAAAAAAATCAAAATAAATCAGGGAATTATCAGATTTTAATGAAATGTTCAGTATTGATTTATCAATTAATGAATTTTATAATGCATTAGTTATTTTATTTCAAAACTTTCTGATTTAATTAGGTATTTCTGCTATGGTAAATTAATATATAAATTCATTTAAATATGAAACACCTAATTTTAAGTTTCAAATTTCATATTTTTAGGTTCTAAAAACATTTATTTAATAACTACTTTAGTTTATTATTGTTATCTAATAATTTTTGTTTGTTTATTGAAAATTTAGGCTCCCCCTTTTAAATAGAACAAATATTGATGTATATTTTTTCTTTTATAAGATAATAGCCTATTAAATAATTATTGAAAAGAGTAAAAAAAAGATCTCCAAAAATTATTTTTTAGCTTTGATTTTAAATTTATTTTACAATTTTTGATATTTATTTTCTACCGGGATACCCCCCTTAAAATTTTTTTCTTCTATTCACACCTTCAGACTTTTGTCTTTTTATTTATAATTAGTTTCGAAAGATTTTGAACTACAAAAATAAGAGGGACAAAGTTAAGTGACCTGAAAAAAATCAGAAAGTTTTGAAATAAAATAACCGATGCATTATAAAATTCATTCATTGATAAAGTGACACTGAAAATTTCATTAAAATCGGATACTTCCTGAATTTTTGGTAATTTCTTTTCAATCAGGGGGTGCCTAGCCATATCATTACAAAAGTTTTATGCCATGAAATGAGGCCTTCCTTTGTTTCAAAGGGTTCTTATGTAGAGAAGTTTAATATGATGGCATGATAAAAGTTGCTATTATTCTCACAAAATTCATGTATTTTTGTCATATCTTTTATAACTTTATGCCTTACAATTATTATATAAAATAGAAACATAAAAGACATACTATTAGTAACCAGTAGATTTTTAGAGGAGGGTTTAAATTACAATGATAGCTTATATTAAACCCAACTAGAATTCATAATAATAGTAGTGGAATGATGTTTGAAATGCTTAAATAAAATAAGATAAAACTTGACTTCAAATTTATTTCATAGTAACACAAATGAAAATGTAATAGTTTTTATTACACACAATTAATTTTCACTGTCTATGCTTTAATTTAAACTAGGACCAAGTGATGAAAGAAAAAGATCATATAAAAAATACTGGTTTATCATAAGATGATATTATAATTATTTACTTTTAACTAATTTAATTTTAAAAAGTTCATAGTATAAGTAGCTATCTGTTATACTAGAAAAATAAAAGAAAAAGATCAAGTAATATAATTTCAACAGCTTTCATAGCAAAATCAGTCACTTAATATAGACTGCATCAATTGTACAATTGAAAATTGTATCATATGGAGAAATAGTGTTAGTTTTGAGTGTAGCCAGGTCAAGATCTGATAAGAGAAAATAGCACAACTCGTTGGTTCTTAACAAGAATTAGTTAAAATATTGGAAAGGGCTAGTGATAAGATAATTGAATATACAAGGTGTGTCAAAAAAGTATTGAGATTTTTGATACTTTTTGACACACTTTGTATTCTGAAAAATGAACATTCCATTTATTGTTCATTCCTATCTTGGTAAATACAGCTTCAATCTCAATACTTTTTTGATACACCTTGTATTTGTAATTATTTTTTTTATAGAGAAACATTTTTTTAATATGAAATAAATAACTATTGAAAAAATAGCATGGTGTTTATTTACTTTTCACAGGTTTTTGTATATCTTCCCTAATTACTTGTAGAATTCTTACCTCTGTACATTGAAGTGATCCATCCCATATTATATGAGACAAAACATCATCAATTGGAAACTGGGACGTGTTAAGTCTGGTGCAAGTTGTGGTTTGGGACTTACAGCTTCATGAGTTTTCATCAAGATATGAGGGTCAATTCCAAGTTGAGCTGCATTCAAGATATTGTCTAAGTGCCACTTAGAATTACATTTCAAATCTGACTTTGAATCTGAAATTAAATTAGGATCAAATTGTGATTTAAGTTTTGATTCTGATTTGACACTCAAATTGAGTCTCTCATGTAGATTAGCAATCAAATTTGATCTTGGATTGTTAACTGAACTAATATTTGATTTATAGTCAAAATTTGTATTTCTTGAGTTAGATTTAGCATTTAAGTTTTCCCTTGGATGCATATTGGTGGTTGACTTGAAATTAGTATGAAGGTTCAAATGCAGTTGCATCCACTTGAGCATGTCACCAGGAGTTGAATACATTGAACCAGCAGGCCCAGCAGGTGAGACAGATCTAGGAAGAAAAACATAAATATATTTTTAGAAGGTGCTTTATATATTGATCTCTTTATAAAATCCAGAAAAAGTTTTGTACTATTAAAAGATTTAACTAAGTGGAAAAGATAATTTAGAAACAGTTTCTTTTATACCACAACTTAAAAAATATCTATATTATTTCAATCCTTATACAAAAAATATGGAATCACCACACTTATGTTCATATAACTTTTTAAAAATTTTATATGAAAATTATTTGTTTATCCACAGAACATTTTGTCTAAATGAAATATACCTCAAAGAAATTAGATTAAATTATTTTAATTAATGGAATATCAAATAAAGAAAAAATGTAATCACTTAATGTTGAGGGAGAAATTATAGAATTATAAAATAAAATTTAAAAAAAAATGTATTTTGTTGCTCCTATTCAGGCTTTTATAATGGCTTTAATTTTTGTGAAATGGACTTTGCTAATGCTTTTTTATAATGGTTTTAATTTTTGTGAAATGGACTTTGCTAATGCTTTTTTATAATGGTTTTAATTTTTGTGAAATGGACTTTGCTAATGCTTTTTTATAATGGTTTTAATTTTTGTGAAATGGACTTTGCTAATGTTTTTTTATAATGGTCTTAATTTTTTGTGAATGGACTTGCTAATGCTTTTATATAATGGTCTTAATTTTGTGAAATGGACTTTGCTAATGCTTTTTTATAATGGTTTCAATTTTTTGTGAAATGGACTTTGCTAATGCTTTTTTATAATGGTTTTCAATTTTTGTGAATGGACTTTGCTAATGTTTTTTTATAATGGTCTTATTTTTGTGAAATGGACTTTGCTATTGCTTTTTTTATAATGGTTTTGTGAAATGGACTGTGCTAATGCTTTTTTTATAATGGTTTTAATTTTTGTGAAATGGACTTTGCTAATGCTTTTTTATAATGGTTTTAATTTTTGTGAAATGGACTTTGCTAATGCTTTTTATAATGGTTTTAATTTTTGTGAAATGGACTTTGCTAATGCTTTTTTTATAATGAAATGGATTTTGCTATAATGGTTTTTTTGTGAAATGGACTGTGCTAATGCTTTTATATAATGGTCTTAATTTTTGTGAAATGGACTTTGCTAATGCTTTTTTATAATGGTTTAATTTTTGTGAAATGGACTTTGCTAATGCTTTTTTATAATGGTTTTAATTTTTGTGAAATGGACTTTGCTAATGCTTTTTTATATGGTTTCAACTTTTGTGAAATGGACTTGCTAATGCTTTTTATAATGGTTTAATTTTGTGAAATGGACTTTGCTAATGTTTTTTTATAATGGTCTTAATTTTGTGAAATGGACTTTGCTAATGCTTTTTTATAATGGTCTTAATTTTGTGAAATGGACTTTGCTAATGCTTTTTATAATGGTTTCAATTTTTGTGAAATGGACTTTGCTAATGCTTTTTTATAATGGTTTTAATTTTTGTGAATGGTCTTTGCTAATGTTTTTTATAATGGTCTTAATTTTTGTGAAATGGACTTTGCTATTGCTTTTTTATAATGGTCTTTGTGAAATGGACTGTGCTAATGCTTTTTTATAATGGTTTTAATTTTTGTGAATGGACTTTGCTAATGCTTTTTTAATGGTTTAATTTTTGTAAATGGACATTGCAAATGCTTTTTTATAATGGTCTAATCTTTGTGAAATGGACTTTGCTAATGCTTTTTTAATGGTCTTAATTTTTGTGAAATGGACTTTGCTAATGCTTTTTTATAATGGTCTTAATCTTTGTGAAATGGACTTTGCTAATGTTTTGGTTTTAATTTTTGGGAATGGACTTTGCTAATGCTTTTTATAATGGTCTTAATTTTTGTAAAATGGACTTGCTAATGCTTTTTATAATGGTCTTAATCTTTGTGAAATGGACTTTGCTAATGCTTTTTTATAATGGTTTTAATTTTGTGAAATGGACTTTGCTAATGCTTTTTTATAATGGTTTCAATTTTTGTGAAATGGACTTTTGCTAATGCTTTTTTTATAATGGTCTTAATCTTTGTGAAATGGACTTTGCTAATGCTTTTTATAATGGTCTTAATCTTTGTGAATTGACTTTGCTAATCTTTTTTATAATGGTCTTAATCTTTGTGAAATGGACTTTGCTAATGCGTTTTTTATAATGGTTTTAATTTTTGTGAAATGGACTTTGCTAATGCTTTTTTATAATGGTCTTAATCTTTGTGAAATGGACTTTGCTAATGCTTTTTTATAATGGTTTTAATTTTTGTGAATGGATTTGCTAATGTTTTTTATATGGTCTTATTCTTGTGAAATGGACTTTGCTATTGCTTTTTATAATGGTCTTTGTTAAATGGACTGTGCTAATGCTTTTTATAATGGTCTAATTTTTGTGAAATGGACTTTTGCTTTGCTAATGCTTTTTTATAATGGTTTTAATTTTTGTGAAATGGACTTTGCTAATGCTTTTTTATAATGGTCTTAATCTTTGTGAAATGGACTTTGCTAATGCGTTTTTTATAATGGTTTTAATTTTTGTGAAATGGACTTTGCTAATGCTTTTTTAATAATGGTCTTAATCTTTGAAATGGACTTTGCTAATGCTTTTTTATAATGGTTTTAATTTTTGTGAAATGGATTTTGCTAATGTTTTTTTATAATGGTCTTAATCTTTGTGAAATGGACTTTGCTATTGCTTTTTTATAATGGTCTTAATCTTGTGAAATGGACTTTGCTAATGCGTTTTTTATAATGGTTTTAATTTTTGTGAATGGACTTTGCTAATGCTTTTTTATAATGGTCTTAATCTTTGTGAAATGGACTTTGCTAATGCTTTTTTTAATGGTTTTAATTTTTGTGAAATGGATTTTGCTAATGTTTTTTTATAATGGTCTTAATCTTTGTGAAATGGACTTGCTATTGCTTTTTTATAATGGTCTTTGCGAAATGGACTGTGCTAATGCTTTTTTATAATGGTTTTAATTTTTGTAAAATGGACATTGCTAATGCTTTTTTATAATGGTCATAATTTTTGTGAAATGGACTTTGCTAATGCTTTTTTATAATGGTCTTAATTTTTGTGAAATGGACTTTGCTAATGCTTTTTTTTAATGGTCTTAATCTTTGTGAAATGGACATTGCTAATGTTTTTTAAAATGGTTTTATTTTTGGGAAATGGACTTTGCTAATGCTTTTTTATAATGGTCTTAATTTTTGTAAAATGGACATTGCTAATGCTTTTTTATATGGTCTTAATCTTTGTGAAATGGATTTTGCTAATGCTTTTTTATAATGGTTTTTAATTTTTTGTGAAATGGACTTTGCTAATGCTTTTATAATGGTCTTAATCTTTGTGAAATGGACTTTGCTAATGCTTTTTATAATGGTTTTAATTTTTGTAAAATGACTTGCTAATGCTTTTTTATAATGGTCTTAATCTTTGTGAAATGGACTTTGCTAATGCTTTTTATAATGGTCTTAATCTTTGTGAAAGGACTTTGCTAATGCTTTTTTATAATGGTCTAATGTGAATTGGACTTTGCTAATGCTTTTTTTATGGTCTTAATCTTTGTGAAATGGACTTTGCTAATGCTTTTTTATAATGGTTTTAATTTTTGTGAAATGGACTTTGCTAATGTTCTTTTATAATGGTCTTATTCTTTGTGAAATGGACTTTGCTATTGCTTTTTTATAATGGTCTTTGTTAAATGGACTGTGCTAATGCTTTTTTATAATGGTCTTAATTTTTGTGAAATGGACTTTGCTAATGCTTTTTTATAATGGTCTTAATCTTTGTGAAATGGACTTTGCTAATGCGTTTTTTATAATGGTTTTAATTTTTGTGAAATGGACTTTGCTAATGCTTTTTATAATGGTTTTAATTTTTGTGAAATGGACTTTGCTAATGCTTTTTTATAATGGTCTTAATCTTTGTGAAATGGACTTTGCTAATGCGTTTTTTATAATGGTCTTGCTATATGGTCTGTGAAATGGACTTTGCTAATGCTTTTTTTATAATGGTTTTAATTTTTGTGAAATGGATTTTGCTAATTTTTTATAATGGTCTTAATCTTTGTGAATGGACTTTGCTATTGCTTTTTTATAATGGTCTTTGTGAATGGACTTTGCTAAGGCTTTTTTATAATGGTTTTAATTTTTGTAAATGGACATTGCTAATGCTTTTTTATAATGGTCTTAATTTTTGTGAAATGGACTTTGCTAATGCTTTTTTATAATGGTCTTAATCTTTGTGAATGGACATTGCTAATGTTTTTTTAAAATGGTTTTTAATTTTGGAAATGGACTTTGCTAATGCTTTTTTATAATGGTCTTAATTTTTGTAAAATGGACATTGCTAATGCTTTTTTTATAATGGTCTTAATCTTTGTGATGGATTTTGCTAATGCTTTTTTATAATGGTTTTAATTTTTGTGAAATGGACTTTGCTAATGCTTTTTTATAATGGTCTTAATTTTGTGAAATGGACTTTGCTAATGCGTTTTTATAATGGTTTAATTTTTGTGAATGGACTTTGCTAATGCTTTTTTATAATGTTTTAATCTTTGTGAAATGACTTTGCTAATGCTTTTTTATAATGGTTTTAATTTTTGTGAAATGGACTTGCTAATGTTCTTTTATAATTATTCTTTGTGAAATGGGACTTTGCTATTGCTTTTTTATAATGGTCTTTCTTAATGGACTGTGCTAATGCTTTTTTATAATGGTCCTTAATTTTTGTGAAATGGACTTTGCTAATGCTTTTTTATAATGGTCTTAATCTTTGTGAAATGGACTTTGCTAATGCGTTTTTTATAATGGTTTTAATTTTTGTGAAATGGACTTTGCTAATGCTTTTTTATAATGGTCTTAATCTTTGTGAATGGACTTTGCTAATGCTTTTTTATAATGGTTTTAATTTTTGTGAAATGGATTTTGCTATGTTTTTTTATAATGGTCTTAATCTTTGTGAATGGACTTTGCTATTGCTTTTTTATAATGGTCTTAATCTTTGTGAAATGGACTTTGCTAATGCGTTTTTTATAATGGTTTTAATTTTGTGAAATGGACTTTGCTAATGCTTTTTTATAATGGTCTTAATCTTTGTGAAATGGACTTTGCTAATGCTTTTTATAATGGTCTTAATTTTGTGAAATGGACTTTGCTAATGCTTTTTTATAATGGTCTTAATCTTTGTGAAATGGACATTGCTTGTTTTTTTAAAATGGTTTTTAATTTTTGGGAATGACTTTGCTAATGCTTTTTTATAATGGTCTTAATTTTTTGTAAAATGGACATTGCTAATGCTTTTTTATAATGGTCTTAATCTTTGTGAAATGGATTTTGCTAATTTTGGTTTTATTTTTGTAAAATGGACATTGTAATGCTTTTTTAATGGTCTTAATTTTTGTGAAATGGACTTTGCTAATGCTTTTTTATAAAATGGTCTTAATCTTTGTGAAATGGACTTGCTAATGTTTTTTTAAAATGGTTTTAATTTGGAAATGGACTTTGCTAATGCTTTTTTATAATGGTCTTAATTTTTGTAAAATGGACATTGCTAATGCTTTTTTATAATGGTTTAATCTTTGTGAAATGGATTTTGCTAATGCTTTTTTATAATGGTTTTAATTTTTGTGAAATGGACTTTGCTAATGCTTTTTTATAATGGTCTTAATCTTTGTGAAATGGACTTTGCTAATGCGTTTTTTATAATGGTTTTAATTTTTGTGAAATGGACTTTGCTAATGCTTTTTTTATAATGGTTTTAATCTTTGTGAAATGGACTTTGCTAATGCTTTTTTATAATGGTTTTAATTTTTGTGAAATGGACTTTGCTAATGTTCTTTTATAATGGTCTTATTCTTTGTGAAATGGACTTTGCTATTGCTTTTTTATAATGGTCTTTTTAAATGGACTGTGCTAATGCTTTTTTATAATGGTCTTAATTTTTTGTGAAATGGACTTTGGCTAATGCTTTTTTATAATGGTCTTAATCTTTGTGAAATGGACTTTGCTAATGCTTTTTATAATGGTTTTAATTTTTGTGAAATGGACTTTGCTAATGCTTTTTTTATAATGGTCTTAATCTTTGTGAAATGGACTTTGCTAATGCTTTTTTATAATGGTTTTAATTTTTGTGAAATGGATTTTGCTAATGTTTTTTTAATGGTTTAATCTTTGTGAAATGGACTTTGCTATTGCTTTTTTATAAATGGTCTTAATCTTTGTGAAATGGACTTGCTAATGCGTTTTTTATAATGGTTTTAATTTTTGTGAAATGGACTTTGCTAATGCTTTTTTATTAATGGTCTTAAATCTTTGTGAAATGGACTTTGCTAATGCTTTTTATAATGGTTTTAATTTTTGTGAAATGGATTTTGCTAATGTTTTTTACTAATGGTCTTAATCTTTGTGAAATGGACTTTGCTATTGCTTTTTTATAATGGTCTTTGTGAAATGGACTGTGCTAATGCTTTTTTATAATGGTTTTAATTTTTGTAAAATGGACATTGCTAATGCTTTTTTATAATGGTCTTAATTTTTGTGAAATGACTTTGCTATGCTTTTTTATAATGGTCTTAATTTTTGTGAAATGGACTTTGCTAATGCTTTTTTATATGGTCTTAATCTTTGTGAAATGGACATTGCTAAATGTTTTTTTAAAATGGTTTTAATTTTTGGGAATGACTTTGCTAATGCTTTTTTAATAATGGGTCTTAATTTTTTGTAAAATGGACATTGCTAATGCTTTTTATAATGTCTTAATCTTGTGTGAAAATGGATTTTGCTAATGCTTTTTTATGAATGGTTTTAATTTTGTGAAATGGCTTTGCTAATGCTTTTTTATAAGGGTCTTAATCTTTGTGGAAATGGACTTTTTGCCTAATGCGTTAA
>JALAJA010001253.1:0-11986 GCA_023376005.1 Doryteuthis pealeii | reverse complement strand
CGTATGAATTAGGAAAAAAATAATTATAATTCAAATAATTAAAACATAAAACTGAACGAGTCTCAATAATAAGTCTCATTCTCTTGTGACAATGAATTCAGTGTTTATCGAATAATTTGTCTAGTTTCTAAAAACCAATCATTTACCGTGATCCTTCTCATTTGTTATAAGCTGTGCAACACACTAATCTTTTACTGTTACATTTAGCTATTTTTGGTATCTCCAATTCTACATTTTACCTGGATTTTTAGTTATTAATTTATTCTATTTATATTCTTGCAAATGGCCCAATAGAATAGAAATAATCATTAAAGAGATTACCCAAAATCATTAACACTTGTATTGACCAGCGAGTATTATTTACCTAAAAATTAGATCGTCAGATATTTGACCTATTACCCATGTGTATATGTTATGTTCAAGTCCCGTTTCTCTTTCTATTGTGATGATTTCATTACTAGATAATCGATTTTCATTTCTAGAGTACAATTCCATTACTATACCAGGGTTGAAGCTGTTGTTTACTAATTATTCCAGCTCTTTAAGTCTCTGGGATAGATAGAATATTACTACTGACTGCACCCAGTGGAGCTTTGCAGGGTTTTCAAGAAAATTGGGGGAGACAATGACCAAATGAAAAGATATAGCCGACTTCAGACCAGGAAAGGAAAACAAGTCAGAAATACCACTTACTTTATAATCAATGTGTGCATACCCCCTCCTGACCGATCACAAAAGCAGGAACACGCGTAGAAGTTGTTATTAATAAGCTTTACTATGTGACTCAAGACCACATGTAGTAGAATCCGATAAGGCTGAAACTCACATGTAATGGCGTTTAGTCTAGTTTGCTAACCATTACACTCTTTAAGGAGCCCAAATCCTGGACGAGGCTGTTGACGTTTCACTCGCATTAATGCCCTAAGAAAAACACACCAATGATAGAAAATATCAAGTCTTTAGTTGTGATTAGGCAACCAGTCCAGGAGAAAAAATTAGTATCTCGAAGTCAATGAAGAAAGGATCTGGTATTTCAGAGATCGTATTCCAATCTAAATGAAACTTGGGGCGATTTTGCTAGTCACAGAATTTCAGTCGTTATTGTCGCTTTGTTGCTAACAAACTGATTGACTGACTTTTTTCCTAATTCTTTAACTCTTGCGTGTGACATTTTCACGAACCCACAGCGAGATTTATCGTGATTGAAAATATTGTAACACCACGCTCTCCTTGGCGGAATGGAGTGATGACGTGTCAACGCTCCTTACGTTCTGGCACTTATTTTTTGATGGAGGGATGACGTGTTAAACGTTGTAAAGTTAAAGCTCTTACTTCGAATGGAATGATGATGTGTTGATAGTAGAAATATGTGTATACTTATCTGTCGACCGGTATTAAAACGAAGAGGCTTGAATCCTTGTTGTTGGGCTGCTGTTCAGTTGACAGCCAATTCTATAACATCCTGAGTTTGGGTGGGGCTGAGGATATCTTGCCATTTAGAGTTTTTAGTCATAACAACAAGGCCGCTCCTTTTCTCATGAGGATTTGATTTCCTCCATATCGGGTTACACTCATAGGTCCACGTCACCTCATTATGTAGCACTATATCATAACTTTTTATTATTTTTGTCTATCTATGCCAATGTGAATGTCATTTTTTGTTGTTTAAACAGTTCGTAGATTATCGATTAAATATATAGGAAATATTTTGTTTTTCTTGTTTATTTAATATAGATTTTCTGCTTCTCAGCCAGAAGTCCTCATCTGTTAAGAAACATATTTTTTCTTATTAGAAACATCCACGTGGAAACAAAAATTCCATGTCTGAGAGAAGAATGTATCTGAAGAAAAAAATCATCTCACACACAATACGAACAATAAGGAAAACAAGTTATCAAAACAACAATTTTTATCTTTCTTTCTTTCTTCTTTTCATGTTATAATCAGCTTATATATATATATAATATATATATATATATATAATTATACCAACCCTTTCAGCGCGAGTAGGATGTGACACAGGTCATTTCAACAGGTCAACAGGTTTTAATTCAGTGTTTTCTTCTCCTAGACCGGTTGACTAACAAGTTAAAGAGCCCAGTCTGTCCTACTATTATCCATAGCTAGAGGTAGAGTAGGATTATTACAATCCCAAGGGTAAGCGCTAGTGAAAAGAAGTTACCACATCCAAGATTTGAATTCGGGGTGACGAATCTATTTCCATGACTTTAACCATTACGCAACGCACCTCCCTATAATCAGCGTATATCAGGGTGCATTGTTTGAATATCCGGCTTGCCTTTCTACACGTAATTGAAAGTGTTACGATTTGTGTGCCATTTTTAGGCTATTATGTGTGAGCAGTTTTTACATAGAGATTCCTTGTGCATTAAGTTTGATTCCGTGTAAGAATCCTAAAATGCTTGTCCGTTCATCCGTATTAAAGAATCCTTGTCCTTTCCTACGTGCATCCCACGAACAACGGAGCCGACAATCCAACAAGGTCTTTTAAATAGTTAATTAACCAACCACATATTCGGGCGTTTTGATAGCCGATTTAGATTACGCCTAGAAGAGTCCATAAATTTAAGTTTGATCTTCAACACACCTTATATTTCAGCAACATTGACTGTAATTTATTGCTGGGAATCACTGTCAGTGTAAATTTAAATTTACATTTTACATTTTTGTGTAGTTTTCTTTAAAATAAAATTGCACCACACTTGTATAACTTTCGATTACTCTTATCTAATACTAATAATTATATGTTTCAATTGATTATTTCTACTAGCAAATAAAAAAAACACCATCCGGGCGGTTGTAAAATAATTTTATAAAGATGTTGTTCTGAATGATGCGATTAAAAATTCAATGGCAAGAGTTTGTACCATAAGTAAGTAAATCCATCAATTTATTAAAGGAGTAAAAAAACATTTTAAATGGAAAATAATTCTGATAACTTAAATATATATTAAAATGAAACAAATATATAAACCGGGTATTATTTATTATAAACCGGCTTTTAAAAATCATGCTCACATTTTGAGTGTACATATTTCTATGTATTCACGATTTGGGCCAGTGACGTAAGCAGTGACGTAGTTTAGTTACAGATAAATAAAAACCTAATCTCCTTATTAATAGTAAAATAAAATAATTCGTTTACACAGGCATACTGTTTGAATAACTAAAAATGACTTTAGTAAACTACTATAGCGTCGAGTAGATATCTTTATACAGATAATTTATGATTATATTGTATCATGTCGATCGTCATGATAATTTCAAACAGTGAATCAATGTCAATGAAAGAGTACTCTATACTTCCAAGATCTTTAGAACTAAAATTCACCATTAGATGCAGTTATTTTCATACTCAGTACACACTTTGCGTGGCGCGGGCCTTATCTCTATGTAGAAGAAATTGATGGAATATTTTTGTCATTTAATGGTGCTGAAGTCCACCACTTAGACTCTGCATTAGGCGCACCAGTCAATTAACAGCTTGAATACGTGGTTAGTTCACTATTTAATCGACGATCTTGAAAGCCGTACATTTGCACGTATTCTCCACGGAAACGGATCAAGCAACCAAGGAACAACAAAGGTTTCTACCTAACACTAAGGAACACGAGAATAACCAAGGATTTGATCTAACATAAGGAACAGACCATGGATTCGTCACTAAGGAACATGAGGATTTCCACTGTAAAGTTCTCACCTGCGCAGCCTAATAATGGTGATAAAATCGTAACAGATATAGTCAGCGTATTCTATGCCTCGCCGACAAGGTGGAAATATTCATCTGGCTAGAATAATTTGTAGCATTTAAATTTCGAATTCTATTTAGAAACTTATCGTTTAATCTTTATATAAAAACCAAGCAATTACTGAAATATGCTGAATAATAAAGCTATTTGACCGAAAAACAATTTAATCCAAATTTTCTTCTTTTTATTATTTATTTATTATACTTTTCAAATATGTACCTGTTTCTGATGCTTAGATGGATGCATTTAATGTCTGATCAGAAAATATGATAAAATAAATTGAAATTCATTTAAAGATCTCATCAACTCTTGCTCAAAATCAATTATCCAGCTAAAAATAACTGTTATGTATGTCTACTTGAAGTTGGTTGATGTGAACCGTTGTTGGCTATGCGAAGGCATTTGTTTATTCCTTCCTGATGGGTATCAATTATTTTAAACATATTTTAACTCATTAGTAATATACTGAATTATATTTCACAAAAGGTTTGTGATTACCATAAGTTGGGACAATCAGATTGTTGCGAGGGCTTCACGGATTAGCTTGATTGATCGGAGGGGGTTTCTACGACCACCTTCTAGATAGGGAAGACGAAATGAGTCTTGCATGTCATAGAACAACTCAGCCATCGACTCATAATACACTACAGAGTCATGAAAAGTTTTTAAACTAAAACCAAAGTTGTAGCATCTTTTAAATGTGAAAAAAAGCTAAACAACTAAATCTCTACCTCATTTCAATAACATTGTTTTTCCAAAGACATCTGCTACTTAACTAAACACATACAACACACACCGCGCGCACACACACACACCACACACACTATATATATTAATATTATAATATATATATATATATAATATATATATATATAATAATATATATATAAAGTTGTCATAAAAGTATCAATATTGAAGTTTATTTACCAAGATAAAATCAACAATGAATGGAACGTTATTTTTTAAGAATACAAGGTGTGTCAAAAAGTAATAAAATCCGATACTTTTTGACACACTTAATAATATATATATATATATAATTATATATAAAGTGTCATCGGTTTGGCCTAAAGTGTATCACCAGACAGCGAATTTGAGCTAGACCAAGGAGATTATTTTTTGGCGATTGATGTGGATCACCACATTACTTTACCGCATAGAATTCTTGTGACTCATACACGGAGTTAGCAGAGCGGTATCGAACTCGGAACTTTGTGGTTCTAGTCGAAAGCTCCAATGCCTGGGCTAAACCGGCCCTGTAAATGCATTTTCCATTTTATATAAGTCAATTTTAAAAGCTTAAAGTATTCTCCATCATTATTTTCCCGAAATCACAGAACCTATTAAAATGATTATTTCATCAAAAGTGTAAAAGCAGTTTGAACGAGTAACATATAATTCCATGTTATTAAGTAATTAAAATGTTTTCATGTTACTCTAAATTTCCTTTTGTTTGAACCTCTTATCATATATTATACCCTAAATCTGTTGCCGTAAAATATCCTTATTTAATTCTTATATTTCAACAGTAGAATCGTTTTATTATTTTATGTTTTGTTGGATTCAACTCGAGATTGATTTTTTTCATTTTTGAAAATTTTTCCACGGTATCTAAAAACTTAAATTTCCTATTCTAATCTCGTAAATCACCCTGTCCTTATATATATATATATATATATATATATATATATATATATATAATATATATATATATATATAATCCCTTTTCTTTATTCATACAAAACAATACAAAATGTCAGCAAGAAACTTTTCTCCTACACAAGATAATGTATTTCAGCGAGGTTGACATTTTCCATATTTTAGAGTAAAATCTTTACTTTTCTGTTTTGTGATATTTACATGATATTCAAGTAAGTAACTACTTGATGCCAGAGAATTTTTCTACAAATTTCTGAGGTCGCGATTTCTTTTTAACTAAAGCAATGTATCATCATATCACTACTTGTAAGTTTTTATTTTACGTTAGTCAGAAAACCAGCTTTTCTTTAAAATCATTCTCGTTTGGTCGGCAGGAGTTTGGCTTTTCGAATTAAATGCAGCGGATTCGTAAACTTCTGTTATTAAATTTAACATAAACAATTCAAACCAAAAGATGCAGATAAAAAACCTAACAATTTTTTCACTTCACACACACACACACACCACACACACACACACACATATATATATATATATATAATATATATATATATATATAATATATATAATATACAATAAATGAAGGAACACAATTTTTAATTTACTTCATTACAATAATTTATTTCAACTGCATTACTGAATATCCATGGCGTTGCTCATACCTGAAGATGCTGCAGTAATTCGGTTGAAATAAATTATTGTAATCAAGCATATTTAATGTTTTTTCCTTTATTTATTGAATATTATGCTCTGTCTGTCCACTCACAGGCTCTAGGCACATTGAGCTCTCACCGAAATCACACACAGACTGAACAAGATCGAACCCACCATACAATTCACACACGAACTAGAATCTAATAACTCCCTACCGTTTTTAGACATCTTACTTATGAAAAAAACAACGCATTAGAATTCAAAGTCCACCATAAATGTTGTATATTGTACGAGCGGAAGTAGGATTTTTCCGTTTAAATCGAAACAAAGAAAAGACGATAATTATAACAAAAGAAAACGCGTAGATGTTTGATATATATAAAAGGAAGTCAGACAGACAGACAGACAGACAGACAGAACCCTCGGGACAGAGAACAAGTGTCAACCACTCACGGTCATAGCCGACGGCTGTGAGCCGTCACGTAGCCACCTTCTACCTCACCATCTCCAGTCATACCAATAGTAGTAGTCATTATCAAAGGTCGCCACGAACCAGCCGAGGAAGAGAAATAAAGTCTCATAGCAAATAACCACAACTAACGTGGAATGAGTTAAAACATTCCTTAGGAGAATACTACGGGTGGTGTCTAGCCTCAGTGCTCGTTAGCAGAATTAGCGAAGATTAAGCAGGGTATAGTAGAAGGAATACAGGAGTATATGGAGAGAGTGGTACGCCTTGCGAAAGAGTGCATACGAGGGGGTTGACGGGAGGAATGAAGTGGCTGTAAGACAAGTGTTGGGATTTTTTATTAGAAGGGATAAGGACCGAGGGGTAAAATGGCAGTATTGAAGGACGAGCCACAAAATTTAGAAGCTGTTTATCAGAAGGCCCTATTCGAGTTAAAATGGAAAATTCGGCTCGACGAAGGCTCGAAATACGAAGAGGAGCCTATGGAGATTTGCCACGCTCGGGGCGGGTAGCAATAGAAGCAGTGAGTCCTACTACATCGATAGACAAAATAATAAAAACTCGTGTCGGTAATAGTAGCGGTAGTAATAATAATAGTAATAATAATAAATAAGGTAGATATAAGGCAACAGTCAGAAAAGACATTACGGGGAAGCAAGATAGGACTCGAGAGCGGGAAAAGAGCATTGTTAGGTGTTGGAATTGTGGAATGCAGGGTCATATGCAGAGATTTTGTTGGCATCAAGTCTCGGAAACAGCAAAGGTCCGCTCGTGTGACGCCCAACGAGTGAACAAGAATGTACCAACGCACATAGTTGGAATGTGGGCGCGCCAAACTCTGTCTCCATTAAGATTAGTGTATGAATTATAGAGCTTTAGTAGATACAGGGGCAGAGATATCGGTCATAAGCAGTAAGGTTTACGAGAAAATACGACCAAACCTAAACTACAAACGAAGGACGTTCAATTACGGGCTGCTAATGGGTCCTCGCTTATGTCGCCTCCAGGTTCAGATAGGGAGTCAGTCCACTCCCCATGATTTCTTTGTTGTGATGAATCTTAATAGAAACGTCATTCTCGGTCGCGATTGGCTGAGGCAAAACGAGGTGAGAATGTATTTTGATTTGTGGCCTTGAGAATTGGGGAGGAATACATAGCATTAGAAGATATCCATATTTCCTCTATATTAGGTTAGCGCAGAAAATAACGTTAAACCCCAACCATATGCACACTTGTAAAGGGCAAACTAAACTCAGAAATGTTGGGCGGTATGGAATATGAAATTGAACAACTAAGTAGTGGATACGTTAGTAATTTCAGTGGCATATCTGTAGCCAACGCAGTAGTAAAAATCCCAAAATTTCGCAGGTTTCCGTTGCTAATAATGAATAATACTAACCAGACGGTTACCTTAAAGCGTGGATGCCCAGTTGCTAGATTTGGAAGGGTAGGTAGTATTTCTGAAATTACTATGCCTGACAGACGGGAGAGTA
The DNA here is from genome assembly GCA_023376005.1 of Doryteuthis pealeii. Taxonomy (NCBI): domain Eukaryota; kingdom Metazoa; phylum Mollusca; class Cephalopoda; order Myopsida; family Loliginidae; genus Doryteuthis; species Doryteuthis pealeii. The sequence continues at coordinate 3,941 of JALAJA010001253.1, read as the reverse complement.
AAAATTCCGATATAGATTTAGAACAGGCTAGAGTAGCAAAAGAATTTAAGCCCGAGATTGATAAGTTACTAAAAAGAAATAGGGACGTGTTCGTTAGTGATGATATAAACCTGGGTAGGACTGATACTGTAGAGATGCGTATCGACACTGGAACGCATGAACCCATAAGGAAGCAGCCATACCGCAATCAATTAAACCTTCTCAGTTCTGCGGGTTGGTCGACTCAGCAGTCGATGAAATGATGGAAGCAGGTGTAATTGAGAGGTCCAATAGCCCGTGGGGTTTCCCAATAGTATTAGTTGAGAAGAAAGATGATAGCAAAAGATTTTGTGTTGATTTTAGGGGACTCAACAAATCACAAAGAAATATGCTCATTCACTTCAGTTATTGATGATATACTGGCGTCACTCGGATCGGCAAGGTACTTTTCGAAGCTTGATTTAAAATCAGGTTACTGGCAAGTTAAACTCCATGAGGCTGACAAAGAGAAAAGTGCGTACACTTGTCACAGGGATTGTTTCATTTTAATGTCATGCCATTTGGACTCGCAAAGGCCCCGGGGTCTTTCAGGAGTTGATGTCAATTATCTTACGTGGACAAGAAGATTTTGCCCTTGCCTATCTAGATGATATTTTAATATTTTCTAACACAGTTAAAGATCACTTGAATCATATAGACGCAGTCTTCAATAGTTTGCGTGAACATAACCTTAAGTTGAAACCAGCTAAATGCGAGTTCTTGAAAAAATAGACTCAATACCTTGGTTTCAAAGTTAGTGAGAGGGGGATACAGCCAGATTTTGATAAAGTAAGGGCTATAAAATCAGTTTCCACTCCAACTACTGTTAGGCAAGTTATAGCCTTCATTGGAATGACCTCGTACTATCGCTGCTTTATTAGAAATGTTTCTGATATAGCCGAGCCCTTAATTAATCTAACAAGAAAGTATGCGCGTTTTCAATAAGACGACGCTTGTCAGGCTGCATTCGATAGTTTAAAAAACCTCGCGGATATGGTGATACTAGCTATCCCGACCAAACAGGGAGTATATACTATATATTGACGCCTCTAAATTGGCGCATGTTTATCCCAATTGGTTTATGATGAAAAGGAAAGAAAGGGTAGAAAAACCAATTTACTTATTGTCACGTAAGTTAAAGCGATACGCAAACTAGATGGTCAACGATAGAAAAGGAGGATTATGCAATACACTATGCTCTTCAAAACTAAACCATTATTTGCATAGTGCAACATTTACGATCTACCGGACCACCGACCCCTAGAACACTTACTTAATTCACCTATTCAAAATAAAGATACAGACTTGGGCTCTGAGTATGGCAGGCTACAATTGTAGCATACAGTATCTCAAAGGTAAAGACTGTTTGTGCAGATCTCTTCTCACGTGCTGTTGATGTAGATGAGGACAGTGTTGATTCTCCCGTAGACATAGATGATAGGAACTACTTAGTGCGATCAATTCAAATCTAATTGAAACGAAGGAATTTTGCATCCTATAAAAATCCTGACGAGTCGTCAATGACACACGAACGTCCACATTGCAGGAGATAGACATGATTAGGGAGCGGGAATAAGACAAGGAGATTCTAGACCTGAAGAGTAGATTGAAAAGGTAGAGTTAAAAAATAGAACAGAAAAATATATAGTAATGGATGAGATAGTGTATTACTTGTCTCAGCCTGATGATGAACCTCTCATCAGACTGTATATCCCGTCACACTTAGAAAAATGCGCTTATTCAATACCATGATGACATCTGCATCTGCACACCCAAATATTTGAATAATGAATTCACCCACATTATGAACACCTTCCGGAACCTCCAATATCCCATATCCTTTATGAAACATGCAAGGCCAAAGCTCTCAAATCCATACCAGGAACCAACTCCAGACCCCACCCAGTCCGACTCCCCACACAGATACATAATTCTACCTAACAACCAAACCAACAGCAACATCAGCAAAAATCTGAACAACCTAGGCATAAAGACAGTCAGTCTAGCATCCAAAACTATACACAACATACTGAACTAAAACTCCTGAGATCATGTAAAATCAGAAGATGGCGTATACATGATTCGATGTGCAGACTGCCACAAGAAATACATAGGCAAACCTCCAGGAACTTTAAAAAACGCATATACGAGCAGCATAAAATTAGGTGACAGCAACAACTGTTTTATTCTCACACATATATAAACACAACATAGGTTCAATTTCAGCAATGCCTCCATGATCGCATATATCCATAACAAAAGATTACAACAAAATATTCGAAGCCAGTGCCGTTAGCAACACACCTAATGTTAATTCTAGATCTGGCTTCTTTAATATTTCCTCACACCTAGGTAAAACCATCATAAACAGCTACAGACTAAACAGTAATACTTAGCAAAAAAAAAAAAAAACAATCACGTATATATGCTTATATGTGTGCGTATATATGTATATGCATCCCTGTGTTTGTGTGCATATGCATATATATATGCATGTATGAGTATGTCTTTGTATGTATGTCGTGCATGAATGTACCGGCGCATATGTGTATGCCTATATGTCTGTGTACGTGGGAGTACGCATGTTGACGTGTGCCTGTCTATGTATGTATGCACGTGTTCTCCGCATAACACATCACATGATAATAATAATAACAACAATATTAAACACGCACACATATAATAATAATAATAATAATAATAATAATAATAATAATAATAATAATACCATACATACATACACTTATAACAATCTGACTATAACTCCCCCTCTCCAACACTCACAACCAAAATTTACACAAATTGTACAGGCCTGAAACGTAAACAACGCACCAAATATTAACTGAAAATCCATTTCCCCAAACTCCCCACACACAAAATAAAGCATGTTTGCACGCTTGTGTATGTCATGTATATGTATCTCTGTGTTTGTGTACATGTGCATATATTATATATATATATATATATATATATATATATATATATATAGTCGTAGAAGAAGTTATTTCCCGACCGCGGTTTCGGTGTTACTCGAACACCTTCATCAGATGGATCCTGACATATTCACAATATATTGAGCCCTATTGGATCAACTGCTTACACTATGTTCACATAGTAGTACCATAAATGAAATATATATATATATATATATATATAATATTATATATATCGGGTATGCCTTATATTATGTGCATGCATGTATGCACTTATGTGTGTTTGCGTATGTGTGTGTATGCCTATATGTCTGTGTGTGAGTGAGTATGTCTGTCTATGCATGCATATGCAGCTCATCACATGACAAATCATATGATAATAACTGTATATATTACAATGTACATGATGCACATTAATAATAATAATAATAATAATAATAAAATAATAATAATAATAATAAATCCACCTCCAACCACTTCTGACACCATCCACCGCCCCCTTATTCACGACCTCCTCAATTCATTAGAAAGAAATGTTCACACTGAAGCAAGAACTCTATTCCTAAAGTCCTGAAGAAGAATTAACACACCGAAACGTGCATCGTCGACATCACTAGCTATAATAAACATCCCGTGCTTGTCTACCTTTTCCACACACACCCACACACACACACACACACATATATATATATATATATATATATATATATATATTTACTATTTTCGAGTAATTATTAATTTCCAACAGTCGAACACTACAAGGATATTACGTGTTGTCTTGAACTAATCTAAGACGCATCAACCAACAAAAGAAACAGTTTTCTGGCGGATTCTGATCTTCTTTTCACTAAGAAGATGTCAAAACTGGATTTGCTGGAAAAACAAGGAGGACTAATAAGAGACTTCCTCCTGTGAACAATTACACATGAATATCACAGTGTGGCGTTATATGTAGTGGAGATCGAGTTTAAGTATTTTTTTTTAATGTGG
>JALAJA010001252.1:0-27664 GCA_023376005.1 Doryteuthis pealeii | reverse complement strand
AAAAAAACAGGCCCTATGCTTGTCGAATAATCAATATCAAAGCCGTGGTTTCATAGACAATCGGAAAGATTGATTCAGAAGCGACCATCTCCTCCTCCTCTTTTCCTCCTCCTCCTCCTAAGCAAAACTATCACTTTAAGAATGGCAGAAGAAATAAGAAAGCAGAAAGACGCAATGGCCAACAAAATTGGAATTTTATCATTTTTAAGACAATTAAATTTAAGAGACATTCCTCCAAAAAAGACCCAGAAGACTATTCATTTCCTTCGAGTGATGCCAACCACCACAAACCTATTTACCTTCTTCTCTACCAAAATCAATTCCTCCCCCATTGTGGAAACTTTCCTTTCAGACGGAAGGAATTTTATTAGGAATTAAAAACAAAACAAGCCGAAAAGAAATTAAGGCCTTGAGAAAAAGTTGAAGAGAATCCAAGGAATAGGAAGATTATGTTAGCTCCAGAAGCCCTTCTGAGTGGGAAGGGCTTGTTTCCTTAATAATCAGCATCAAAAATCTAGGACAAGTCAAACATATAAGGCCAAAAATATAGAGCGGCCCAAAGTTTAGATGAGAGAAGAAGGTATGAAAGAAAAATATCAGTACTGAAAATAAATAAATCAAAAATCTTTTTTCTTCGAAATTCAACCAAATTGCTTGCAGTAAAATTAGAATTGATATATTTAAGGTTTTTCTACTCTGAGGAGATGAATTTAATTGGTAAATTGGTTATATCAAATAAAAATAATTTAATTTACATATTAGTATAATAACTAAAATTGCCTCCCTAGCATTGCTAAATGCATGAGATTTTTTCAAAGGTTAGTGCTTTCTAATTCTCCAAAAACTTTAAAGCCAGTGGATGCCACTTGATGACCTATAATCTGAGAGCCCAAAGGAGGCCATATACCTAATCTCAATTCATAAGGTTCAAATTGCTGAGGAGCTTATAAAACACAACTATACAAACAGCTGTATGAGTTTATATATATATATATTATATTATATATATATATATATATATATAAAAAGGACTCTCCATCGATTTTCGACATATGAGGGTTCATACACACAATATATATATATATATATATCACTAAAATTCTTATGTTTATAAGTAACCATAATTCATCAGAAGCAGTACATCATAAGGAAACTTTATTAGACCAATACGCTTAAAAATCTTGAGAATAAAGCCATTTATTCTCAAATTTTGCAACTGAATGATAATTTTGAAATTGTTGTGAGAAAAAATTTTAAAAAAAGAGTACAAGGGTTAGGAAGACTGTGTAGCGCCAATCTTTCAAATGAGAAGGGTTACCTACTTTAAAAATCAGCAAGATCCTGGCTATTTCCAGGACCTGAAAATTAATCTCTAGTAGGGATAAGACCTTTATATTTCTCAACTACAAAGGAGAGCCTAGTCTGGCACAGTACTAAAATTGTGGAGTGCTGATCCAGATTAGATGAAGGTGATGCTTGAAAAGGACCATTTCTATTAAAGAAGGTTTGTCACAAGGTCAGATTATGTAGATGGAGGATAAGAATGGACTAGATCTGCTAGATCCTGTTTTGTGTTTTCAATATTTTTCAACCTGGGCTGAATATTGAATATTTAGCATCAGTCAAAGTTGTGTGTGTGTGAGGGGGGGACAACTATCTCAGTCATAGTAAACTTTAAGAGATTTTGGAAGTATATATATATATATATATATATATATGAAGAGAGAAAAAGAGAATGAAATTATTAGAAATAATATGAAAAATAAGGGAAGAGGAAAAAAAAGATTTTAAAAACATGAAAAAAATGAAAAAAAAAAACTCCTATTTACTTTTAAAAGAAAAAGGGAAAATTATTAAGGAAAAAAGATAAGGAGGCAAAAGTAGAAAAAAAGAGAAAAAATGATCAGTAATGAAAGAAAAAGAAAAAGGAAGAAATATGTAGAAAAGAAAAGAAAAGATAGATATGTCAAAGAAATATAAAAAAAAGGGGAACAAGAAAAATTAATGAAAGACAAATTGAAAAAGAAAGAAAAAAAAGGGGGGGGAGAAAAAAAGAAAAAGAGAAGAAAAAAGGTAAAGAAAAAGAGATAGAAGAAAAGGAAAAAGAAATATGAAAATAACAAAAAATGAAAGAGAAAAATGGAAAGAGAAGAACAAGAGAGAAAAAAGTTAGGAAAAAAAAAGGATGAAGAAAAGAAGCAAGGAAGAAAACAGAGGAAAAAAAAATAAAACAAAAAATATTAGGAAAAACAAACACAAAAAAGGGAAAAAAAGAAGAAAGAAAAAAACAGCACAGCAGCAGAAAAAATATATTTAAAAACTGAAAAAAACAGAAAGAAAAAAAAAGAAAAAAAAGGAAAATTTTTTAAAAATAAATAATAAAATAAAAGCGGTCGACGAACAGGGAAAAAAAAATGGAAAAAATAAATTAATAAAATAAAAGAAGCCGAAATACAAAGAAAATGATGCTGCAAAATATGAGGCAGAAAGTGATGGAGTGACAGAACAGTCTTACACCTAATTGCATCGTGCCTGTTGATTCTGCATTTTAAAGCAAACGCTTCCATGGATGTACTTCTTCTCCACCTCCTTCTCCATCACTGTCAATTTTTTTCTTCTTTCACCTGCTTGCCTGCCTTCCCAGACTCCAGAGACAACAGGGTCTGGGTGCAATGGATGGCGAGGTTGGAAACATGGGCCAGTGGCAGGGATCAATAGTCTAATCTCTCCCCCACCCCACCGTTGCAGTTCTGCCTAGTTCTGATTGTTGGGGGCAAATTTCCCCTCTTTCTCGACCCAGTCAATCATTCCCACCTTTGTCGTATATTGACTACAACTCCATTAAAGCAAAAACCAATAGACAGTCAGCAAAGCTTCCCAACAAGTTTCTGCAGCACTGGGCATCGGTAATGAATAAAATCATGATCCTCATCATAATGTACACTTATTACATAGCGTTAAATTTAAAGAGGAGATATAAATGGATTTGAATAAATCTCAAGGATTTTTGAATAACAGGAATCAAATAGACATACAATTAAGAAGATTATAATATATAATACTGGTAAAGCTATACCTCAGTAGAAATATCTCATCTACTGAAAGTGTGGTCAATACACACCTAGGTAAAATGGATTTGAATAAATCTGAAGGATTTAGAATAATAGTAACCAATGGTCAATACAATTAAAACAAAGATAATAATAATAATGATACTTGTAAAGCTTGACTCAATATTATTGACATGACTTTCAGCAGATGAGATACTGCTATGGAGGTATAAGTCAAGCTTTACCTGTATTATTATTATTATTATTATTATCATCATCATTACTAGAAATATATGCACCCTTCGGTGCAAGTATTTAAGTTTTTAATATAATAATATCATATTAAATTAGAAAGCCTAATGAAAGATAAAAAGATTTGGAACAGAGGGAGTATGATTGAAAAATAGAACAACTTTGAAAAACTACTCTTCCATCATTTTCCATTACTCCTGTCTTTCATTGGTAAATTTTCCTATTTAATTATTTAGTTAAATAGGAAGTAAAGAATAATATTACAGTTATTTCTCTTGTTAATGGATTTCTTTAAGATTTATTGAGAGATTTTTGCTCATATTCAATAAGATAACACTAAACAATTAGAAATCAATAATACTAAGCATATATCTATTTAAAATCAATTTTTAAGATCAATATGCAAAATTGGCCTTCCTGTTAACACTGTAAACCGCTATTTGTTGATATATAATACAACTGCATATTATTAGCATGTTGCTATGGTCAAACGTCTTAATGATTAAACGATTTGTTAATAATTGAGGTTTAAATAAAATAAAATCACGGAGAATGTGATGTAAATAACGAAAGGAATTGTGACTTGTATAGTAATATAGTTTCGGTTACAGACAGACAATCTCCATTATAATAAGATTATAATCTTTCTCTTATATCCATTCTGTTACCATTATTCTTAATTTTTAGATTTTATTCAAATCCATTTTTTATTAAGCTTGATTATTAATTAATGATAATACAGGTAAAGTTTGACTCTATACCTTGGTATCAATATCCATCTACTGAAAATGATGTCAATACATTCCTTGGTAAAATCAATTTTTATAGATCTGGAGGATTAGAGTAATGGTAAATAACAGGTAACCTTGACTTATTACTACTATATGATTGCATTGTCTTCACTAATGACAAGTTTCTGAATTAGTAGACCAGTTCATATAATTTGGTAGCAATATCTCATTTACTGAAAGTGATGTCAATACATGCATCTCAAATAAAATAAAACAGGAATTCTACTGAGCTGTAGCCATATCAGCACCACTTAGACTCAAAATGCTTGGAGAAAAAAACTCAACTAGATGGGGTCTACACAAGAATTGCTGCATGCTGTTTTGAATAAATCCTGTGAGGGAATGGTCATTCCTTCATATCAAGTTCTTCTGTGGATGCTTACAGATGAATACACAGCAAAAACTTACATTCATCAGCTTGTATGGACACTGGATACCGTCTAGTGGACTCACCAAATGCAATGACTTATAGGGACAGATGGCAAGAGTCAAGGGAATCTGTGCTGCTAGCACACTATGCTGAATAAATGATATGATAGTAATGAGACCTAAGAGTATTTGGTTTGGTTTCTTGTTTTAATGGCATACCAACTTTCATGGGTATTTAAAGCAAAGCCATCCTTGTATAAGTTTAAACTCACTTCCTAGGATGTCGCAGTTCAACATGTAAGTTTACTATGCCACAGGAACTCCTTGAAATAAAGGTTGATTTCCTATTGCAAGAAAGATGAGGAGAGGTTGGTTCTTTTCCTTGTTTTAATGGCATATCAATATTCATGGGTTATTTAATGCCAAAGCCATCCTTGTATAAGGACAGTATTGGTACTATTTAATAAATAGCTGGGGAAAGGGGTTCCTACTTTTCTTGTTAATGGCATATCAGTATTCGGGTTATATATTGCCAAAGCCATCCTTGTAGAAGAACAGTAGAGGCACTATCAACCCATAGTTTGGTATTAGTCCAAAAATGAACTTAATAGCAAAACTAGTGTTTGAACTAGTTTTATACTATACTGCTCTCCAACACATAGACTTTACCAGGGACTCTCTCACGTGAAGAGTATCAGATTAGTTGATTATTGGCTAGTTTTTGGCATATCACCCATGTTGGATCATTTAATGCAAAGTCACCCTTTATTCCTTTTTAAAAACAATGAATCTAGAATGCTGAAGTTAAACTTTACTTTTTCTCGGGAGAATTTTTACTCTTCCCCCTTCCCCTTGCAAAGGTTCTTTTCCTCTGATGGCTTATTTCCAAGACATTTTGTACTAATGCATTGACCATGGTGTCACAAGTTTACCTCAGGACTCCAACTCCTGGTTTTTTAAAATTTCAGAGCTTTTCCTTCTCTTCAGACTCTCTCATAACACTAAGAACATGCCTAACATTGTAAGTCTTTTTATACTTTCCTCTTTACCAGCAGCCCTCAAGACTTCTCTATTTAAAAGACTATTTTCCTATTTCGACATTTACTCATACAATATGTATTAACTCTTCTTGTATTGACTGTTTATTGTTTTGTAGGTATTTTACTCAACCATTCGCCACAAGTAGGATATTGACACAATGCCATAAGTATGGGGCATCAGTGAGCGCGTCAAACCACTATTTAGTAGAAATGGATCTGCTGAGACTACATGCTAACCATTACACCATGCATTGGAATGCTTATTTACACTAACCTGTTAAGTTCATGTAAAGTGCAACATTTTTTTGTATTTCATTATAGACTGGGACTAACAATGCTGACACAATGTCGCATGTATACAGCATTCAATGAGGCATCAAACTTGCTATTCTGTAGTATATGAATTCTGCAAGACTAGCTTGATAAACCGTGACACTTATATTGGGATTACCGTCTCCAGTATATTTTGATTCTCTTCTGTTAAGTTTGCTCAGGACAATAAAATAGGCTTGTTACTTACTTTTGTGTGGAATTTGTTTCTCATTTATTCTGTAGGAGGGAAAACAATACTCAACAACTATTGTTCTTCACAACAGTGGTTCTAACCTTTTTTTACCTATGGACCACTATGATTCCTATTTTACTCGGTGGACCCCATTAGCCATTGAAGTAAAAGTCCTATTGTATTTTTATCATTAATATTTTTACTTGCCTGGACCAAAAAAATGTTATATGGTTTCCCCAGGGGGCATATGGCTCTACAGTTGATAACTATGTTCTAAAAACCACTATCCTCACTGGATGACCCATACTTCAACCTTTGTATCACACTACCCATAGCTGAATGGGTTGGGTAAATACCTTACTAATGACATAATGGATCTGAAGTTTGCCTTTAAAATTGATATTTTCTGAAAGATTTCATGACATCAATTTAATATCAATCGACATTAAAATAAATCTTTTTCCTTTTTTCCTGAATTTGCTTTAATTTGATTGAATCCTAATTATTTCTGCCAATAAATTTCTTGAAATTTAATTTTTTTTTTTCCCAAATCTTTAACTTCGAAAGATTGATTTTAAATATTTTCATTTTGCCAAAATTAAATTTTAACATCATGCAATTTCTTTAAGCGATAATTTCAAATAGGATTTGAACAATCAAATTTTTTGTCTTGTTTTTTTTTGGATTTATTTTTTTTTAAGACCAAAAACAAAACAAAAAAAACCAAAACAAAACAAACAAACTTTGTTACTTAGTTTAAAAGTCTGGGTTAAAAAAAAAATAAATAATTAAGCGTTAAAGTATTATATCTTTTACAAAAAAAACTTTCTCTTTTGATCCACTTCAGTTAAAAGATTATCATTAATATTTGGAAAAGATATTAAATACATTTAACCTTAATTATTTATTTTTTTTTTTACCCAGACTTTTAAACATAGTAACAATTTTGTTTGTTGTTTTTTGTTTGTTTGTTCTTAAAAAAATAAAATCCAAAAAACAAAACAAAAATTTGATTGGTCAAAAAAATCCTTTATTTTGAAATTACCTTAAAGAATTGCATGATGTTAAAATTAATTTTGGCAAAAGAAAATATTTTTAAAAATCAACTTCAGAAGTTTACAGATTGGAAAAAAAATTAAAATTTTCAGAAATTATTGCAGGAAATATTAGGGATTCAATCTAAATTAAAGCAATTCAAGGAAAAAAAGGACAAAAAGATTTATTTTTAATTCGATTTGATAATAAAATTGATGTCATGAAATCTTTCAAGAAAATATCAATTTTAAAGGCAAACTTCATGATCCAATTATTGTCATTTAGTATGGTATATTATCCCAAACCATTCACTATGGGTAGGATGTGATACAAGGTGCAAGTATGGGTTCAATCCAGTGAGGATTAGTGTTTTAGAAACAGTAGTATCAACTGTAGAGCCATATGGCCCCCTGGGGACCATATAACATTTTTTGGTCCAGGCAAGTAAAAAATATTCAATGATAAAATACAATAGGACTTTTAAACATCAAATGGCTATGGGGTCCACCAGAGTAAAATAGGAATCAAGGTGGTCCATAGGTAAAAAAAGGTTGAGAACCACTTTGTAGAAGAACAATAGTTGGTTGAGTATTGTTTCTCCTACAGAATAAAATGAGAACAATTCACAACAAAGTAATAACAAGGCTATTTTATTGTCTGAGCAACTTAACAGAAGAGGAATACAAACATAACTGGAGACGGTATCCCATCATAGTGTCACGGTTATCAAGCTAGTCTTGCAGATTCATTACTACAGAATAGCAAGTTTGATGCTCATTGAATGCTGTATACATGCGACATTGTGTCACATTGTAGTCCCAGTCTATATGAAATACAAAAAAATTGCACTTTACAGAACTTACAGGTTGTGTAAATAAAGGCATTCCATCATGGTGTAATGGTTAGCATGCTAGTCTCACAGATCCATTTCTACTAAATAGTGAGTTTGACCCTCACTGGATGCCCCATACTTATGGCATTGTGTCATATCCTACTTGTGGCGAATGGGTTGAGTAAATACCTACAAACATAACAGTCAATACAAAGAAGAGCTTATACATAGTTGTATGAGTAAAATGTCCAAATAGGAAAATAGTCTTTTAATAGAGAAAGTCTTGAGGGCTGCTGGTAAAAGAGGAAAGTATAAAGACTTACATGTTAGGCATGTTCTTATGTGTTATGAGAGAGTCTGAGAGAAGGAAAAACTCTGAAATTTAAAACCAGGAGTTGGAGTCCCTGAGTAAAACTTGTGACACCATGTGCAATGACATTAGTACAAAAGGTCTTGAAAAAAAGCCATCAGAGGAAAAGAACCTTTGCAAGGGGAAGGGGGAAGAGTAAAAATTCTCCCAGAGAAGAAAGTAAAGTTAACTTCAGCATTCTAGATTCATTGTTTTTAAAAAGGAAATAAAGGGTGACTTTGGCATTAAATGATCCAACATGGGTTGATATGCCATAAAACTAGCCAAATAATCAACTAATCTGATACTCTTCACGTGAGAGAGTCCCTGGTAAAGTGACTATGTGTTGGAGAGCAGTATAGTAGTAAACTAGTTCAAACACTAGTTTTGCTATTAAGTTCATTTTTGGACTAATACCAAACTATGGGTTAGATAGTGCCTCTACTGTTCTTCTACAAGGATGGCTTTGGCAATATATAACCCAAGAATACTGATATGCCATTAAACAAAGAAAAGTAGGAACCCCCTATTCCCCCAGCTATTTATTAAATAGTACCACTACTGTCCTTATACAAGGATGGCTTTGGCATTAAATAACCCATGAATATTGATATGCCATTAAACAAGGAAAAGAAACCAAACCTCTCCTCATCTTTCTTGCAATAGGAAATCAACCTTTATTTCAAGGAGTTCCTGTGGCATAGTAACTTACATGTTGAACTGCGACATCCTAGGAAGTGAGTTTAAACTTATACAAGGATGGCTTTTGCTTTAAATACCCATGAAAGTTGGTATGCCATTAAACAAAGAAACCAAACCAAATACTCTTAGGTCTCATTACTATCATATTCATTATCAGCATAGTGTGCTAGCAGCACAGATTCCCTTGACTCTTGCCATCTGTCCCTATAAGTCATTGCATTTGGTGAGTCCACTAGACGGTATCCAGTGTCCATACAGAGCTGATGAATGTAAGTTTTTGCTGGTGTATTCATCTGTAAGCATCCACAGAAGAACTTGATATGAAGGAAATGACCATTCCTCACAGGATTTATTCAAAACAGCATGCAGCATTCTTGTGTAGACCCCATCTAGTTGAGTTTTTTTTCTCCAAGCATTTTGAGTCTAAGTGGTGCTGATATGGCTACAGCTCAGTAGAATTCCTGTTTTATTTTATTTGAGATGCATGTATTGACATCACTTTCAGTAAATGAGATATTGCTACCAAATTATATGAACTGGTCTACTAATTTCAGAAACTTGTCATTTAGTGAAGAGCAATGCAATCATATAGTAGTAATAAGTCAAGGTTTACCTGTTATTTACCATTACTCTAAATCCTCCAGATCTATAAAAATTGATTTTACCAAGGAATGTATTGACATCATTTTCAGTAGATGAGATATTGATACCAAGGTATAGAGTCAAACTTTACCTGTATTATCATTATTATAATCAAGCTTTATAAAAATGGATTTGAATAAATCTAAAGGATTTAGAATAATGGTAACAGAATGGATATAAGAAGAAAGATTATAATCTTATTATAATGGAGATTGTCTGTCTGTAACCGAAACTATATTACTATACAAGTCACAATTCCTTTCGTTATTTACATCACATTCTCCGTGATTTTATTTTATTTAAACCTCAATTATTAACAAAATCGTTTTACATCATTAAGACTGTTGACCATAGCAACATGCTAATAATATGCAGTTGTATTTATATATACAACAAAATAGCGGTTTACAGTGTTAACAGGAAGGCCAATTTGCATATTGATCTTAAAAAATTGATTTTAATAGATATATGCTTAGTATTATTGATTTCTAATTGTTTAGTGTTATCTTATTGAATATGAGCAAAAATCTCTTCAATAAATCTTAAAAGAAATCCATTAACAAGAAGAAATAACTGTAATATTATTCTTTACTTCCTATTTTAACTAAATAATTAAATTAGGAAAATTTACCAATGAAAGACAGGAGTAATGGAAAATGATGGAAGAGTTAGTTTCAAAGTTGTTCTATTTTTCAATCATACTCCCTCTGTTCCAAATCTTTTTATCTTTCATTAGGCTTTCTAATTTAATATGATATTTTATTATATTAAAACTTAAATACTTGCACCCGAAGGGTGCATATATTTGCTAGTAATGATGATGATAATAATAATAATAATAATAATACAGGTAAAGCTTGACTTTATACCTCCATAGCAGTATCTCATCTGCTGAAAGTCATGTCAATAATATTGAGTCAAGCTTTACCAGTATCATTATTATTATTATCTTTGTTTTAATTGTATTGACCATTTGGTTACTATTATTCTAAATCCTTCAGATTTATTCAAATCCATTTTACCTAGGTGTGTATTGACCACACTTTCAGTAGATGAGATATTTCTACTGAGGTATAGCTTTACCAGTATTATTATTATAATCTTCTTAATTGTATTGTCTATTTGATTCCTGTTATTCAAAATCCTTGAGATTTATTCAAATCCATTTATATCTCCTCTTTAAATTTAACGCTATGTAATAAGTGTACATTATGATGAGGATCATGATTTTTATTCATTACCGATGCCCAGTGCTGCAGAAACTTGTTGGGAAGCTTTGCTGACTGTCTATTGGTTTTTGCTTTAATGGAGTTGTAGTCAATATAACGACAAAGGTGGGAATGATTGACTGGGTCGAGAAAGAGGGGAAATTTGCCCCCAACAATCAGAACTAAGGCAGAACTGCAACGGTGGGGTGGGGAGGAGATAGACTATTGATCCCTGCCACTGGCCCATGTTTCCAACCTCGCCATCCATTGCACCAGACCCTGTTGTCTCTGGAGTCTGGGAAGGCAGGCAAGCAGGTGAAGAAGAAGAAAAAAAAAATTGACAGTGATGGAGAAGGAGGTGGAGGAAGAAGTACATCCATGGAAGCGTTTGCTTTAAAATGCAGAATCAACAGGCACGATGCAATTAGGTGTAAGACTGTTCTGTCACTCCATCACTTTCTGCCTCATATTTGCAGCATCATTTTTTTGTATTTCGTTGGCTTCTTTATTTTATTAATTATTTTTTCCATTTTTTTTCCCTGTTCGTCGACCATGCTTTTATTTTATTTAATTATTTTAAAAAATTTCCTTTTTTTTTCTTTTTTTTTTCTTTCTGTTTTTTTCAGTTTTTAAATATATTTTTTCTGCTGCTGTGCTTTTTCTTTCTTTCTTTTTTTCCCTTTTTTGTGTTTGTTTTTCCTAATATTTTTGTTTTATTTTTTTTTCCTCTGTTTTCTTTCCTTGCTTCTTTTCTTCATCCTTTTTTTCCTAACTTTTTCTCTCTTGTTCTTCTCTTTCCATTTTTCTCTTTCATTTTTATTTTCATATTTCTTTTTTCTTTTTTCTACTTTTTTTTCTTTTTTCTTTTTCCCCCCCCCCTTTTCCAATTTGTCTTTCATTAATTTTTCTTGTTCCCTTCTTTTTTATATTTCTTTGACATATCTATCTTTTCTTTTCTACATATTTCTTCCTTTTTCTTTCATTACTGATCATTTTTTCTCTTTTTTCTACTTTTGCCTCTATCTTTTTTCCATAATTTTCCCTTTTTCTTTAAAAGTAAATAGGAGTTTTTTTTCATTTTTTTCATGTTTTTTAAAATCTTTTTTTTCCTCTTTCCTTAATTTTTCATATTATTTCTAATAATTTCATTCTCTTTTTCTCTCTCTCATATATTATATTATTATATATATATACCTTCCAAAATCTCTTAAAGTTTACTATGACTGAGATAGTGTTCCCCCCCCCTCACACACACACACACACTTTGACTGATGCTAAATATTCAATATTCAGCCCCAGGTTGAAAAATATTGAAAACACAAAACAGGATCTAGCAGATCTAGTCCATTCTTATCCTCCATCTACATATCTGACCTTGTGACAAACCTTCTTTAATAGAAATGGTCCTTTTCAAGCATCACCTTCATCTAATCTGGATCAGCACTCCACAATTTTAGTACTGTGCCAGACTAGGCTCTCCTTTGTAGTTGAGATATAAAGGTCTTATCCCTACTAGAGATTAATTTTCAGGTCCTGGAAATAGCCAGGATCTTGCTGATTTTTAAAGTAGGTAAACCCTTCTCATTTGAAAGATTGGCGCTACACAGTCTTCCTAACCCTTGTACTCTTTTTTTAAATTTTTTCTCCAACAATTTCAAAATTATCATTCAGTTGCAAATTTGAGAATAAATGGCTTTATTCTCAAGATTTTTAAGCGTATTGGTCTAATAAAGTTTCCTTATGATGTACTGCTTCTGATGAATTATGGTTACTTATAAACATAAGAATTTTAGTGATATATATATATATATATATTGTGTGTATGAACCCTCATATGTCGAAAATCGATGGGAGAGTCCTTTTTATATATATATATATATATATATATATATATATATATATATAACTCCATACAGCTGTTTGTATAGTTGTGTTTTATAAGCTCCTCAGCATTTGAACCTTATGAATTGAGATTAGGTATATGGCCTCCTTTGGGCTCTCAAAAGATTATAGGTCATCAAGTGGCATCCACTGGCTTTAAGTTTTGGAGAATTAGAAAGCACTACCTTTGAAAAAATCTCATGCATTTTAGCACATGCTAGGGAGGCAAATTTTAGTTATTATATCTAATATGTAAATTAATTATTTTTATTTGATATAACCAATTTTTACCATTAAATTCATCTCCTCAGAGTAGAAAAACCTTAAATATATCAATTCTAATTTTACTGCAAGCAATTTGGTTGAATTTCGAAGAAAAAAGATTTTTGATTATTTTATTTTCAGTACTGATATTTTCTTTCATACCTTCTCTCTCATCTAAACTTTGGGCCGCTCTATATTTTTGGCCTTATGTTTGACTTGTCCTAGGATTTTTGATGCTGATTATTAAGGAAAACAAGCCCTTCCCACTCAGAAGGGCTTCTGGAGCTACATAATCTTCCTATTCCTTGGATTCTCTTTCAACTTTTTCTCAGGCCTTAATTTCTTTTCGGCTTGTTTGTTTTTAATTCCTAATAAAATTCCTTTCCGTCTGAAAGGAAAGTTTCCACAATGGGGGAGGATGATTTTGGTAGAGAAGACGGTAAATAGGTTTGGTGGTGGGTGGCATCACTCGAAGGAAATGAATAGTCTTCTGGGTCTTTTTTGGAGGGGAGATGTCTCTTAATTTAATTTGTCTTAAAATGAATAATTCCAATTTGTTGGCCATTGCGTCTTTCTGCTTTCTTATTTCTTCTGCCATTCTTAAAGTGATAGTTTTGCTTAGGAGGAGGAGGAGGAAAAAGAGGAGGAGGAGATGGTCGCTTCTGAATCAATCTTCCGATTGTCTATGAACCACGGCTTGATATTGATTATTCGACAAGCATAGGGCCTGTTTTTTCTTTTAGCTTTTATATATTTGTTATTTTATTTTTTGATTTCTGTATCTCTCTGTGGAAACCGTTTTGTATCTAAATTTTTGTTTTTTTCATTTTGTCTCTTTCTTCTTTCCGATACCATTTTTGCTGAAAAAAGATCTTTTTTTTTTTTTTTTCCTCAAGTTTTTATATTTTTCTTTTTACCTTATTATTTTCACTTTTCCAAAGTCCTCCTTGTCTTTATTAAATTTTTCTCTCTCTAAAGAAAGCAGAGAGAGAGAGATAGGTGTCTACTTCTCTCTTTAGGCTCTCTCTGTTCCTTTCTGTCCTCTCTTTGGTTCTATCTGTTACACTCTCTATTTATTTCTGTTCTTTTTCTCTTTTTCTCCCAATATTTCTTTTCTGCTCTCTCACTCATCTTCTCTCTCTTTTTTTTTTCTTCTCTCTCTCTCTTCTCTACAATTCCCCTCTTTTGCTCTCATCTTCTCTCTTTCTCATACACCATACCTCTTGTTTGCTATCATTCTTCATTCTCTCTCCTCCACTATTCCTCTGGGGAGAGTTCCTGTGATGTAGTGGCTAACATGCTGGACTCCAGTATTGGTATGTGCATTTTTGGACTATACCCTTGGGAATGGTGTCAACCTCCTCATCCCTCCAGCTATGATTTAAATAGTACCACTAATGTTCTTCTATAAGGATGATTTTGGCATTAAATAACCCACATTGATATAACATTAAATAAAGAAATCAAACTCAACCACCATTCCCCTCTTTATCTCTATCTTCTTTACCAGTCCTTTCTTTTGTTTTTACTCTCTGTTTTCAGCATTCCTCCCTTTTGCTTTCTCTCTCTCTCTCTCAACCATTTCTCCCTTTTGCACTCTCTCACTCTTCTCCCCCAACCCAGCTGTTTGCATTGGTGTGTCTATTTTATGTATTTAATAAGCACATTTATTTATTTCTTTTATACATTTTCATATTATGGTTTGGACATAATCATCTACATGGATGACTACAGACAAATATTCATCTTACTGTAAATAAGTATATATATATATATATATATATATATATATATATATTTCTGCCCTCCTCCTTCCTTTAGATATCAATATAGACATTTTAAAATACATATTTTATTTTCAGGGCTCTTCATCAATCAACCGCACTTTCTTACCAAACTATTTATTTTCTTTTGATTATTTTTTTTTGTTTAGTTTTTCATTTTTTTCTTTCTTTCATTCATTCTTTTTATCTATTAGTATTTCATTTTTTTCTTTCTTTCATTCCTTCTTTTTATCTATTAGTTTTCATTTTTTTCTTTCTTTCATTCCTTCTTTTTATCTATTAGTTTTTCATTTTTTCTTTCTTTCATTCATTCTTTTTATCTATTAGTTTTCATTTTTTCTTTCTTTCATTCATTCTTATCTATTAGTTTTTCATTTTTTCTTTCTTTCATTCCTTCTTTTTATCTATTAGTTTTTTCATTTTTTTCTTCTTTCATTCATTCTTTTTATCTATTAGTTTTCATTTTTTCTTTCTTTCATTCCTTCTTTTATCTATTAGTTTTCATTTTTTTCTTTCTTTCATTCCTTCTTTTTATCTATTAGTTTTTCATTTTTTTCTTTCTTTCATTCTTCTTTTTATCTATTAGTTTTTCATTTTTTTCTTTCTTTCATTCATTCTTTTTATCTATTAGTTTTTTCATTTTTTTTCTTTCTTTCATTCATTCTTTTTATCTATTAGTTTCCTTTTTTCTTCTTTCCTATATCTCTCCCTACTTTTGTTCTTTCTTTCCTTCATTATATTTTCTATTTCTTTTCTTCTTATCAGTTTCTTTCATTCACTCTATCTTTTATATTTCTTCATTTTACTTTTTTTTGTTTGTTTCCTTTTTCATCTTTATTAGTTTCTTCTTTTTTCTTACATTCCTTCCGTATTGTTTCTTATCTATTATTTCCTTCACTTTGTAGATAGATATGACAATCTAAGATAGAAACAAAAAAGAGATATAGATAGATATGAAAAGGCTGAGATATAAACAAAAATATAGGTAAATTGATAGATAGAAAAAAAGGAGATAGGTAGATAGGAAAAACAGATAGATCAATTTTAAAATAAGACAAAGTTATAAAAAATATTTATATATATCTATAGATTTATTTTTCTTGATTTATTTATTTTTTTCTTTCATTCCGTTATTTTATTCTTTTCCTTTTTATTCATATATTTCATTCATTCCTCCAACCCCCAAGTTTTTATCATTACTTAGACTCTTTTAGCTCAACTTTACCGATTCCACAGATGTTCCCCTTAGACTCTTAATTTCACGTTTACATAAACTTTTCTTTCCTGACAGTATTTTCAAAATGTATTTGGTAATTCATCATTTTTTCTCATTTTTTCTTAGTCTGTTGTATTTTTTAATAAAAAAAGTAACTCCAAAATTTTTTTTCTTTCTTTCAATTAACTTGCCATTCCATCTTCTCCTTTCTTTTGTCTTTCTATTTCATTCTTTCTTTATTCTGAATTCTTTCTATAATCAACTATTCATCTTTCCTTCTTTTTCTTCATTACTCTTTTATATCTCCATTTTCTTCACTTTGGGGGGTGAGTCTCCATGGCATAGAGGCTTATGTGCTGGACTTGGGAAAGCTATGAACCTCTTATCCCTCCAGTTATTGGTTAAATAGTACCACTACTATTATTCTACAAGGATATCTCTGGCATTAAATAACCCATAAAGGTTGATATGCCATTAAACAGAGAAACCAGTCAAGGAGGGATGATGATAACTTCCCAAAACATACCAGCAGATACACAAATATATCTGAAAATATGTGGACATAAATTAAAAGATCAATTTTATGAATTGGTTCTTGTTTACACTGAATTCAATACATCTCTTTAATGGGAGACTCATTGTGGTTAATGTACTGGACTTGACCTCCAGTCGTGATATTACATTGACACCCTTGGGAAAGCTATGAACCGGCTCATCCTGCCAGCTATGGGTTAAATAGTACCATTACTGTTCTTCTACAAGGATTTGGGAAAAGGTATATAATAATAATAAGTCATTTAATGTCTTTGGCATTAAATATCCCAAGAAGGTTGATATGCCATTTCAATCTTCTTTGTATAAATCTTCAACTTTTTATTCATCTTAAACTCCTTCATGTCTTTCTTTCTATTTTTCTTCCTCATTTCATTTATATGTGACTTTTTCTTTCTTTTTCTTTTCCATATTCTTTTTCATCATTGTCTACACCTTCTTCGTCTCTGTCACTAAACCTGTTCCTTTCATCAGGTGAAGGTCTTTCTATTTCATTTCACCCCTTTCTATTTTTTTCTGATATTTTCAGATCTTCTTTCTCACAACTGACCCCCCACCCACCCACCCACCTCCAACATTTTAGTCTTTTTTTTTCTCTTTGATGTCCCATTCCTTGCTCCCAAATTCTTTTCTACATTTTTTCTCGTTTTGAGTGAAAGAATTGTACATTTCTGAGAAGATCTTCAAACACGACTGTCATTCTATCGCAAAATTGAAGTTTCACCCTTTTACCATCTGTTAACTCCTATTTTCTACAGGTGAATAAGTTCTGCAAGGATTTCCAAGATGGCCAGTTTCTAGAATTCCTCTCTAACTTTTGGCTTGCTGTCCAAATTCTTCATTCTTTCAGCTGCCATTCTTCTGACTATTTTTTATCGGTTCTTTTTTTTCCAGTTTTTACCAGCACTTTTTGCTTTAGCCCAAATATTTCATATTTTGGTTCTTACTAGTTGTTTTTTACTCTTAGATTTTTTAATATTTTTCATTCTCCAATTCATTCTTTCATTCCTTTTTATTTCGACTCTTTCATTCATTCCAAGTTATCACTCTTCTTAACTTTTTTCTTTCTTTTTGAGGGATTTATAGCTTTTTTACTTCATTCTTTTTTCCCTTTCTTTCTTTCTCACTTTTTTCCCTTCATTCTTTCATTTTCTCCCTTCATTATTTCATTCTCTTTTTTTTTTTACTCAGTTTTTATTCATTTTCTCATTCAAATCTATTTTATTCATATTTTCATCCTCTCTTTCTTCTATTGTGACTTGTTTTTTGTTAATTTTTAAATTCTAGTTCATGCTACCAATGTAAATCTTTTTTTTTTGCAAATTATTTCTTTACAACTGGAGTCATTTGACTGAAATTGTTTATAAAACAAAAAACTGCATAAATGTGCATTAGAAAATTCTTTAGTAAAAAAACATGCCAGTTTTAAAAATATCATCATCAAGGTATTCTGATAACATGGATTCTTCTGCCTCTCCTTTTTCCTATCAGCCATTGCTCTTGGCAAGTCCACTTAATGGCACCCAGCATCCATACAGAGCTGATAAATGTAAATTTTTGCTGATCAGCCAACTTTAGTTTGTCCATGTATAAGAGTCCATAGGAGAATGTCACTTATGAGTTCATCCTTACCTCTTCAGCATGTCTTGATTGGATGGTTTGGGAATTAACTATTCGGATTCAAAAATGGTTTTGGTTTTTATTAAAGTAAATCCCCCTGCCCCCCAAAAAAAATTACATTCAAATTAAAATTTTAGAGAAAAAAAACCCTCCAATTCAAATTTTAGGGTATCGCCTCTCCACCCCAAACCAAAAAATAAGGAAGCAAGCAAGACAGGTAGTGAATAAATTAAATGTAAAGGGATCTCAAGTAACAGGTGCTGGAGAAAGATGCATTTTTAAAAGGGCAGAAAACCGCACATTACTTCATTCAAATTTATTCCTGAGGGATAAGATCCCCCATCCCCACCCTGAGTATGACACTTGACTGCATCCAATGTTGAGGCTTCCATTCTCAATCACTGGGGAATATGGAGTTATACCTCTATTGACATTACTTTCAGGACCACTCTGCCCAACCTATGGGTCAAATAGATTTGTTTGGAAAAGTATTAGGTATCAATACTTTAAACCATATAAGTGTGCAAACAAATAATCATTATAATCATTATTATTAAATAAGAATTGTTACTTGAAACTATAATTGCCCTGTTGGGTAGGGCTGTAGAATGTGCCAACTGCACCTCCAATGGGGTCACAATAGCCATATGTGGTGACCCATAATACTTGAGGACAGGGTCATGGTGGCTGAGCAGTCCACGAGCCAGATACTAAGTGGTCCTGTGACATTAAACACTACCGCTTGGCCCTTATTTGGGCTTAATCAGTGGTCAGAGAGGCCTCATTTGATCAATTATCTGTCATATCAAGCCTGAACACCTATATTATTGTCCCGACCAAATTACTTTTATGGCAATCCTTTTTATCATATGGATGCTAGAAGGTGGTAACTTGGGGTCAACCATCAGTTTATTAATACACATCAAGTTGTTTCTTCTAATTTATTGATACACATGAAGTTAATGAAAATTATTTCTACCAGTTTATTAAACCAAACCAAAATATTTACCTACAAACTATTTGCTTACAAATCATATATACAAAAGAACAAGATTTGGTGTTAAATAGCCCACAGGGTTTGATATGCCATTACACAAAATAACCAGCCAACTTGGATCTATTATTATTTACAAATTATTATTATCATTAGTTTTTGAAACTATATAATTGTGTATGAATTATCAGTATTGGATAAAAATACTTGAAATAATATAACTGTGTTCAAATTATTCATATTAAGAATAGTTAATTGAAGGTATAATTGTTAAATTATTATCAGTAGTTACTTGAAACCATATAATTACTTGCAAAACAACAAAAGATCATATTTAACATTAATACCTAAAAAAAAAGTCTGACTTTGGCTTTAAATAACCCAATGTTTTAACATGCCATAAACCTAACCAACCACCCGACCAACATAATGCTTATTGTGTGTCAATTTCACATTTTGGGTTTTTTCCCCCCAACCTTTTTTAATATTTAAAAAAAGAAATACATTATGATCCACGATTGGTTTGACTTCATTGATGCTAAGTGCTGACTGAAATTTTTTAAAAAAGTAAAGAAAAAAATATTCCAATTTTTATTTTTTGGTTTTCTTTATGAATTCTTGAATTCTTTAAAGATATTCTTAGAACTGCCAATTCTTCCTTTCCCCATCCTGACATGGTTCTGACATTCTTCAAAAATTGCTACAGTCACTTTTACTGAATTCCCTCCATTTGACTTATCGGCTGCTTCTTTCATTTTTTTTTAACTCGACCACAATTTCTTTGACATTTTTCTGCATCTCTTCATTGTCCACCCATAAATTTTTTCACCCCAGCTCAATCTCCTGCTCTTCTTTTTCTCACCACCCCACCTCTATTCATCTTTTTTCCCTTTCACTGAGCCCTCAAATGCACCATTTTGGACACTCTCTTGTGGGGCGGATGATACAGATAACTAACCAATTATTTCAGTTCAGTAAAAGCACACAATGTCAGTTATTGTAGGTTTGAAAACTTTTCCATCCTAGACGTTCTTCATTCCCCTTCCGGAGCTCTTCTTCATAAGAAAACCACATAAATCATAATCCTGTCAAAATGGAGTAATGCTGAAGATTTCTTTGAACCCTTCGAGTTTTCATAGTGACTCTTCATGGCAAAGTGTTTCGCCTTTCACTTGTGGCTAATGCAAAACTTGCCTAAGCTTTGCACGTCTATTAAACTGACAATTTTTTTGCATACTTTTTGTTTGGTGTTGTCAAGTACTGATGTAATATTCTGAATGCAAGATTTATTAAAAGGGAAAAAAATTGCAAGAAAAAGAATCATTTTTGAATACTCACAAGTTAATATGAATAGGTATACATACAATATCTATCTGGAAAGTACCCAACTATTTGATATTAATGAAAAGAAAAAAAGCCTACCTATGGTAATGGAGCCTTAGTTCTCTTTAAGGTGCTCTCTTAGATAAATCATGCATTTATCTCCAATTTAAAAAGTCATCTGTTGGTGGTGCTTATAATATGCTGGCTATATCCTTTACAGAAGGTTCAGACACCACCCCCTCAACAAAAGGGATGTCCTGTGTATAACACTAAACTGCATATGATGGTTAAGCTCCATTTCAGGAACTCTTTGGAGTGTAGAGTACTTCATTACTCCCAGGTCCACCTTACCTGGAGTATTAATACCTATAGGGGTTTCATCTATGGGTCAAATAAATCTGTTTAAAAATTATTCATATTTTAGTGGGCAGTTGGCAATAGGAATCACTGTTTACAGTTGCACCTTTTTCAATGAAATCCTTAGTGATGGGTCCTTTCATGCCCCGGAATACTGCCAACATGACCTTGTTTACTTACTCTTGCACCTGAACCCTTTTTTAGAGTGTGCTCATACTGGCCATTTATAAATATTTTTTTAACTAAAGTATGCTTCACTGAACTCATCACATATTCTTTTGTAAATTTCACATGGTTTGCACTTCTCAACCACCAAAGATTTGATGACAGACCTCAGTTCAAGCTTAGAGCACTCTGATTTGCCACCATTTTGAATAGCCTCAAAACATATTCTTGCGAGATTAGAATAAATTTTGCAATAAACTATTTTCAAACAATGCAGAGTTTACATTTATGGAGGAAAAATTATATTTTGCTCTTTTAAAAAGAATCGCCTAAGTTATTGAATGACCCTTGTATCTTATATGAACTTAACCTAAAGACATGAAATAACCCTAGATAGATATATTTTAATGGAATATCAACCTATCAACTGTATATATATTTACCAACCCCTCTTCATGAATAGGATGTGACACAAGATCAATTTCTTGAATTAACAGCTATGAATTCAGTGTTTTCCTTCTAGACTGTTTACCTAACAAAAGTTAAAGAGCCCAGTCTGTCCTACTATTTACCAACTGTATATACATATATTTCATAGTGATCTCTCTTGTGTACTAGCACTTGCAAAAATTTTTTTTTTCTGAAGAGCAAGAGGATTTAATCTTTTTTTTCATCTTTTTTTATTTTCATTGACCTCAGTTCTCATGTCAGCATATTGCAAAAAACCAAAAAACCAAAAACAAACAAAACCCTGGATCTTGAATAACAAGGTGAAGGACAAGAGACAGTCTGCCTCCTCCTCCTCCTCTAACCACCATTAAAACCTACACCTGACTTTTGTTTCGTTGGACTGTGAAAGATAAACAAATTCTATCAATCACTGCCCATATATGGAACACCTACTGCTGACCTCGTCACATGAACAGCAAAAATCAAAATAAAAACACTTCACAACAGTTAAGTGTGTTTCATTTGGTTGTCAGGTTTTGTTGTAATGGCAACAGGTTACATAATCCCTTGCCCCTGACCTCGTCCACACCCCCCACCCTTATTAAAGGAGGCAGAATACATGTTTATCTTACGTAAGTCAAACATGCAAATTATTTCAATTAAAATCTCCTCCAGACACTTGAAAATGTATCCAGTGTTACCTGGGTGAAATGAAAATTGTTCGTGTATGTATATATATATATATATATATATATATATAAATGTTGTTCTAGTTCCAATGGGAGAAAATTTAATATTTTATAAAAAAGAAGGTCTGCAAAATGTATTATGTTCTCAGAAAAATTTTTTAAATTCTTTTTATCTTACATACGCGACACATTTTTCTGATCTGTTGTCTTCTTCAGGCATTGAGTTATTATTTTGGCAGAATATGTCCGATATTTGAAAGGTTGTGTGTGTTTCTGCAACTTTTCTATTATAATGACACTGAGATCCATATGTGACAGATACTATAACTATTGTATATAAGTTTTTGGACCAAGTCACCAATAGGCACCACATCTAAAAGCAATTTTCAAAAGAACAGGCTTTTGCTTTTCACTGCAAACTTCCATTTGTTAGTTAACAAAAACAAACCAAAGACATGTTTTTATACTAAAATAGTTTTTGATTTTAATAAAAAAAATTAGTTTTTTCCTGCACTAATATTGTTATTTTTTTTTTAAATTATAAAACTTTAAATGAAAGACACGTCAAAAAATCGTCAGTTGATTTTGTTTATTAACAACCAGAATTTTGCGGTGAAAAGCAAAAGCTTTTCTTTTGAAAATTGCTCTCAGCAGGGGTGCCTATTGGTGACTTGGTTCAAGTGTTTTAGTCCAATACCTTTGTGTGTTTCTAAAATCAGAATTATAGAAATTTATAAATTGATGTCATAGCTTTCAAATAATTTGCACCTGACGTAAAATGCCAATCATTCTTGCACTGGATATTTCTATTTAGATAGACGAGTTGATATTTGTTGATGTGTGTTTGTGTGTGTATAGGTACGTGTTTGCAAACATTTCAATGTATTTAGGAATATTTATGCAAGCTCTTGACATCCTATTTTACTTTTTCTTTTTGTTTTGTGAGTGTGTAAAAATATTTGGAGGGTTGGTCTATTGCAAGAAATGAAAATTTAGGAATCCATATCAATGACTACTATCTAGTGGTGAGGCTTCTCTTCTGGATCTCTGGGGAGTGCAGAGTCACCACTTTGTTGCCATTACTCCCCAGTCCAGTCTGTTCTTAATAACACCCAATTGGCTGGGGCTTTAGAATATGCTAACTGTACTTTGGTAGAGGGGTAAGAACCCTCAATGGGGCTATCTTTTGGCTGGTAACCTGTAATCTCTGAGGACAGGATTGAGGTGGCTGAGAGGTCTGTGACCTGGGTAAAAAGTGATCCTGTGGCCTGCATCTCTCAACTGTGGCTATCTATTACTTGGAGTTGACAGGTGGTCAGCCCGTCCTGATCAATAAACTGGTCATTTCAGGCCAAACCATTTTCAAATTGCCCTTATGGCAAACACCCAACTCTTTTTATCATATAGGTGTTAGGTGGTGGCTGAGGATCAACTACCAGTTTATTGATAACTTGGAATTAATGAAAAATCTAACACTAAATTATTTCTACCAATTTAGTGTCCTGGGTATGATGATAAACTGCATCAAGTGGTGAGGTTCCAATTCTGGAACTCTGGTCAGTGTGGAGTAACCCTTCATTGTCATTGCTCCCAGGTCCACTCTGACTGGGAGTGGTAGTACCTGTTAGGGTCCCATCAATTTGTTTGCAAGTTAATGAAAATTATTTCCAATAGTTTATAAAACCAAACCAAAATATTTACCTACAAGCTATTTGCTTATAATTCATATCTAAATAAAAAAAAAAAAAACAACAAAAAACAAAAAAAACAATGAAATTTGGCATTAATTAGCCCACAGGTATTAATATGCCTTAAAAAAACAAAAAACAACAACAAGTTTTGTGTTCTATCTTTTCTTCCCTGCTCAACCTTTCTTCATTTTTTTTTTCTGGCCTTTGCCAACTCAGCACAATGAGTAGTACAGCTTGGATCTGTGTGGTAATGCGGGGAGTGGATGGTAGGTGTGGCACTCCATCTCATATGCCAAAATAATCTTCCTGGTCTAGCTCTTGTAAAAAAGGGGATTAAGTCCCTCACTGCCTGGCTGATACCAATAATAGGCCACTCTGCCTGTCCTGGACTTGAACTGTGTCCATTTCATATGATGATAACTATTACACTACAAGCACATCCACAAGTTATTCAACATTTTTCTCCAGTTATTGATAGAACTCAACAGATATGTTTCTTGTCTCATCTGTTGTCAAGATAATCATACTTATTAACTGGTCACAACTTGAGGGATAACCATTACACTACAAGCGCTTCCACAATACTAAGACAAGTAGGATTTTTAAAATTCCAACATTTTTGTGTGTGACAATTTAAGTAGTCTTCTGATATCTTATTAATAATCGCAACTGTTAATATCTACCAGGTCTGTTCAATATATCTTATTATAAACTTTCTGAGCTCTCTAATTTTAGAAGTATGCCCCTAACCAACATTCAGATTCTTGTTTGATCTCATTCATTTTATTGCTGAACATTTATCTCTGGTTATTGATAGAACTCGACAGATATGTTTCTCGTCTCATCTGTTGTTCGGATTATCACAGCTATTAACTGGTCGCAACTTGAGGGAACGAGTGAATGAGTTGACTATGCATTGAGGCTAATATCGGGGGTTTATTGCTGAAAATTGGTGGGCACTGTACAAGTGTGATTTAATGAAATGGCAATTATTCTCTCTCATTTGGCACTTCATTGGAGCTTGATCTCTCTTACTCCGACCATCGTTTCCCTTCTCTCTAATGGGGCGATTAGTCAGTCTTGCTGATCCAATCAGCTCTATTCTGATGGGAGGCGGGATCAGGCGTTTCAGTTTCAGAATCTATGGCTGAACTTGAGTGAGGTTAATGAGTAGAAATCTCCAAATTCTTTCTTCCTTTCACTAATAACTCCCCACTAAAATGGCGCTGGCTACCCCTGTAAGAGCTAAGTTTATTAAATTGAGCCAATATAAGTGGCGACCCTGAACTATAGAATTTTGCAAAGAGGCTTTAATTAACTCAGCAGTAACTGTATAATGCCATTCTTATCCTTAGATTTTATATTCTGTTCCATTTGAAAAATCTTTTTTTCATTCTCATGAATATATAAGTAGAAAGTAAAGTTACCAGTGGCCTAATATCGGTATCAGCAAAAGAGTCTACCCCCTTTTCACTAGCGCTATGCCAAGGAGATTGTTTTGCATCTGATGTGGAGTGCAACACCTACCATCAGCTCCTGACTTTACCACACAGATCCTGTACTACTCATGTGAACCTTATGTTTCCCGGGTGGATGCTCTACCAACTGAGCTAAACCGGCCCTATATATATATATATATATATATATATATATATAGAATAATAAAAGCCTAAAAATTTTTTTATGAAGTTTCAATCTTTTTTGAAAAGAATTGGATGATGTCATTGTCTCTTTGCCAATAATATTTGCTGCCCTGTTGGCGGGGCTTAGAATATGCTGACTGCATCCTCTGCAGTGGTGTAAGACCCCCCCCCACCCACCCACCCACAAAATGGAGTCCTGTGCATGAAACAAATCTGCATCAGATGGTCTGGCTCTAGTTTTGGAGATCTGGGGAGTGTGAAACATTTTCTGCCTTTACTCCCAGATCCATTCTGACCCAGACTGGTAGTACCTGTTAGGATTCCATCTATAGTCCAAATAGATCTTTGAGATAATGAAGTGTTTATCTTTTTAAAATGATTGGCAAGATAATTGTTAAACTGAATTTTGTATAAGTAAGTAAAAAGTAAAGTAGGCGGAGTGGCTTATTGCTGGTAACAGCCAGACAGCGCTAGACCAGAGAGATTGTTTTTGCACCTGAGGTGGAGCACCACACCTACCATCAGCTCCCCATGGATCCAAACTCAATGACAGATACCCTACCTAGGTAGGCCACCACGACAGATGTGGTTGGCTCTCCAAGGTGCCAAAAATGAAAGTCAGCTGGACAAGTATAACCATGCCCAAAATGATTCAAAAAAATTTGAGATAGGCCATCCTAATTGAAAATCTCATCAGAAATTGACTGTAGCTTAAATTTTAGAGGTGGAATTTACCATGGGGAATTTGATGTAGAGGAATTTAACTAGGATCATAAGATAACCCAACAAAGGTTGACGTGCCATAAAATCAACCAATCAACCTACCCAACACTTGGTTTAATTCACTCTTCATTATTACTATTATTTTTGCACTTTTTTAAACACTATATTCACACAAATACACCAGCCCAAGCCAAATTTATGCTGCATCGCATGAAGCAGGCAGCAAGAGGCATTTGGGTTCTATGTAAACTTGTATAAAAGAGAGTTCATGTGTTTTAAGGAAGATGCCAACATCTTCACACTGGATGGCAATTTAATTTCAATATATAAATGCAATCATAAATATAAAGTAAATGTATTTGTAATGGTTTTTATAATTGAAAAATATTGTAAACCAGTTCCCATACCAAGGTAGCAACATCTCATCTACAAAAAGCAATGTCAATAGGAAAGGTATGGACTGCTATAAAAAGGTTATCGATCATATGGAAATCTGGTCTCTGATAAAATAAAATGTGAATTGGAAGAATTCCCATTTTATTTTTGCAATTGATATGGTAACAACTTGGAATTTGCCATATCAGTACTACTCTATGGCTGCACCACTTGGACTTTAACAAAATTCTTTGGAACAAATCTTCTGTACAACTGCTCACCTCCTATCACACAATCCATCCAACCATGAACAACACATGCTGGATACTGCTGGTGAAGTAAGGATGAACTCATAAGTGACATTTTTCTGTGGACACCAGTGTTGGCTAACCAGCAAAACACACATACAACAGTTCTGTGTGGACACTTGATGTCAAGTTGAGTGCTTGTAAAGAGGGATGACCAACAGGGACAGGTGGTGAGAGAGTCAAGCAAATCAGTGTTGTCAGCATGACTTGAGTATGATGATGATTTACTCCATTTTATTGTTGCTTTTTATCATAATACTAGATCAATACACACTTTATGAATATTTAAATCTGAAGTTGGTTATACTGTTGTCTGTTAAATTGAGAGTTTATCGTTTTTATAAACGGAAACACTTTGAGGAACGTGTTCAGGATAAATATGCTGAGTGCTGCATCAGTTAAATATTTTGGTTTCAAATCAATAATTGATCTTTTCATTTTCCTTTTGTGGGATCACTTCTGACCATTCTGTTCGATTAGCCAGTCATGTCTCGGTTAATGGGCAGTTTTATCATGAAACTGTGTTACAGGTCATCCTACCCTAGGTATCCACTTGATGCAATACCACTTTTGAATAATGAAATCATCCAATTTGAAAGATACTCTGTCGTTTGATCTTTGCTTTGCAACAACTGATTAGAAGAGTTGTGCTGT
Organism: Doryteuthis pealeii; assembly: GCA_023376005.1. Lineage (NCBI taxonomy): Eukaryota > Metazoa > Mollusca > Cephalopoda > Myopsida > Loliginidae > Doryteuthis > Doryteuthis pealeii. The sequence goes on along the minus strand of JALAJA010001252.1, from coordinate 200 downwards.
GACTCTCGGTTCAAAGGGGCTGAATACTCAGGCCAATTAATATGTTATTTACTTTTAACACTAGCAAGGTAATCAGGCAAGGCCTGGGAGATAACTAACAATATAGAGTGACATATTGTGAGTGTAATGATTTCGGTTTTAAAATTTCAAGGGAAGTTAAATATATATATAATTATATATATATATATATAATATATATA
>JALAJA010001251.1:0-33189 GCA_023376005.1 Doryteuthis pealeii | reverse complement strand
TTTCTCTCCTGTGTGTTCGTATATGATTTTTTAAATAGGGCATTTTGGAAAAGTGCTGAACCACACACTTCACAAGAAAATGTTTTGCTTACTCCTGTGTGTAATCGATGTGTGTTGTAAAGTGCAGTTCTTTTTAAATACTGATCCACAATACTTCACAAAAAAAGGGTTTCTCTTCCTGTGTGTGTCGGAACATGCCCTTTTTAAAGTAGAATTCAGTGCAAATTGATGACCCCACACACTTGACAAGTATATGGCTCTTCTCCGTGTGTGTGCGAATGTGCCATGTTGTAAACTGCTTGTCTGTGAAAATGCTTTTCCACACACCTGACAAGAAAATGTTTCTCTCCTGTATGTATTCGCAGGTGTGATTTGTAAGAGTGGCACTCTGTGAAAATGCCATCCACATACTTGACAGAAAAATGGTTTCTCTCCTGTATGTGTTATGCATATCCTGTTTTTAAATGGACAACAAATCTTTCTTGAGCCTTATATGATGAAACCTTCCTCACACTCTAATCCAAAACACTGAAGAAATACATTTTTATATTAGCATATGCTGCTTCAGTTTTGTAATTCCTGTCTCCTCTACAATTGATATCTGAAATAAGAAAAGATATTATATAGAAAACTGATATTCATTTGTTAATCTGCATATATATTATATATATATATATATATATATATATAATTATGATTTCATTTATCATACAATGAACTGTAATATCAAATAATTCCTCTTATGTATCTACCCAACCCCCTCCAGACAAAGAGGAAGTTGACACAAAATGAATTTTTAAGTTTTAACAGGCTTATAATTTGAGTTTCTCCTTCTTTAGACCAATTACTGTGTCAATTTAAACTCTCACTTGAATTGAAGCTTTATTAAATAACCAATTTCAATCTTCCACGAGCCTTGCGTTTTCTCAGCGAATTTATCATCATTTCTATTTTTAATAAAGTTTGTTTTCAAATATAGAAGTTTAATGGATATTAAAACAGATTTAATTAGTTCCAAGGAAATTAATTCTTAACCAAGAATTTGTTAAATAAAATTTTCCAATGGATCTTTTCACATTATTCTGTAAATCTAATGATATCAAATCATAGCAATTTTACTGAAAAATATTGACGTTTTATTAAATAACAATTTCACATCTCTACAGCAGTCTTGTGTTTCAAGGTGATTTATGATGGGAGAGGAGTGTTCTGCCTCACTTACATACACTTCTTACATTATACTTATTCCCATTACATGCATTCACTCCATTACCACTGACACATTCCACACTGACCCACTTTCTGTTGACTTATTTCTTTCCTTTTTGAACTCTTGTTCAACCCTGTATCATAGATGTGGATAAATTTGAATATTTTTCTAAGAGAAAACTGATAAAATAATCAATATTACTTCTTTTATCTAATTTGGTCGAAAAAGTTAAACATAATAATTTTTAGCTAGAAAAAACAAACTTGTTTACTGAGAAGTATCTCGTCACTTTTGATAAAAACAATAACAAATTATGGTCTGTTTGCTCTTCCGTATATTCTAGGAATCGTACATTACTATAACAATAAAAAATTACAAATTCTTTAATAATATTAAATATAGCGCTGATCGGACAATTTTAGTTCACCTAAATTTCTAAAAATTCATATATTTAAATTCCGTGAAAAATTCGATTTTTGACCCCCCCAAAAAATTATTATTCATGCAGAAATAAAAAATATTTAATCACACAAAGATTGAAAATCTCTTAAAAATTAATTTTTCAAAAATTTTTTTATACAATTTAATAGAATTACGAATTGAATTAGTACTACCAATACAAAAGCAACAAAAGGTGTTTTCAAATATTAATAATATGACATTTTTTGTACATTTTTATTTCCGATTCCTTAATTTTCCTAAAAAACTTAGTGTGTACCTTATACTAATTTCATTGATATAGTATTCAGACTCTTTATCTTTATAGAAAAAGTACAAAATTTTTCTCACACATCATTTTTTTTTAATCTCATAAAATAAAATAGGGGGGGGTAGTACCTCGCTTAAAATATTTCCCTAGATATATTTCAGAAAAAACTATTTCAGATATATTTACATCCAAAGGTAAATATTTATTGGTAATTCGTGAAATCAGACTATTAATTGATTTTCATAGAATAAAAAAAACTTTAAAAAAAACAACCTCTTATCGTAACTTGTTTTAGCTACGTTAAATTTCAGTGATTTAACAGTTCTGCAAAAATGAAAAAATTGTTTTTTCAATTCATAATTTTCATTATTCCGTAGCCCTTGAAAATTTTTTTTTTAAATTATCAGGATTGTTTAATGTTTCCTTCTTTTCGGATGGAAAATAAAATTCTAGAAAAATTAATTTTCTGCAAAGTTCTTGTGTTAAATATAGGGGGGGTAAATGCACAGGGTAAAAATTGGTGGTACCTAATACTTACAAACAGGATAACATACATTTTCACTCATCTTGAAAATAAATAAAGCACGCCGATATTTTCATTGTTTTTAAGCAAAAATCGTTTTTGTTTTTTTATGTTTGTTTTTTCGCATTTCAATTGTGAATATATAATTTATTGCTTTAAAACAATTCAATTCTACGATATGAATAACAAAAACTTCGTTGCAAAATTAATAAAAACAACATGTTGTTAAATTTAATTATAATTAAATTATAATAAACGCCCGAATTTAGAATGTAAATTACATTCTAAATTCGGGCGTTAATTATAATTTAAGTTAAAACACTGAATAACTTTAATTTAAATTTAATTATATTATATACTTTTAGGTGAAAAAAAAGACGTACTTACTTACCAATGTATATTTCTTTAACAAAGATTCAGAAATTATGTGCCAAAAATATAACAAAAAAAAGATTATATAAATATACAAATTCTCTGTTGTAAACAAAAGTCGATCGCGACGGTTTGAATGTTTAAGTTCCTTAGCTGAACTGATAGAACTATTACTCTATCTCTCTTCGTTCAATTCAACAAATTAAAAAATGCGTCACTTCGTTCCTAACATTTTACAGCACATGTACCATTTCAATAATAGTTACAAATGTGACCAAGGGTAGGATGAAACAACAAGACTGCAGTATGGTAACCAACAGAGGATCGAACTCACTATATCAATAGTAATGAATGTACAGTGACTGCTTGCTAACCACTATACACGTCACTTTTATATAAAATACCAAGGGAGATAATTAAAATGTTCAAATCTTCAAACAATAAATACCACCAATTTACCTGTGAAATTACCCCCCACCCCTATATTTAAAACAATGAAAACTTGCAGATAAATTAATATTTATATGATTTTTTTTCCATTCGAAGAAAAAACATCAACAAATCTTGATGATTAAAAAAAATTCAGCTTAATGAATTATGATTTGAAAAACAATTTTTCATGTTTGCACTGTTAAATCAACTGAAATTTAACGTAGCTAAAAACAATTTTACGATAGAGAATGTGACGAACGGGTAGGATAAACACAAGACTGCAGTATGTACAATCCAATGAGGATCGAACTCACTATATAGTCGTATGAATGTAGGTGACTTAGCTTGCTAACCATATACAACGATTTAATGCCCTTAATCATGTCACGGATTAGATAGAAATAGCAAAGGAGATAATACATTTTCAAATTTTCAATCTTTCAAACAATAGGTACCAACAATTTACTCTGTGAAATTACAACCACCCTTATTAACACAATGAATTTCCAGAACAATTAAAACATTATCTTGATTTTTTTTTTCATTTCGAAGAAGAAACATTAAACAAACTCCTGATTTTTTTTTTAAATCTCAGATACGGAATAATGGAAAATTAGATTGAAGAACAATTGTTTTTATTTTGCACTGTTAAATCAACTGAAATTAACGTAGCAAACAAACAAGCCTATAGAGGATTTTCTTAAAATTCTACGAAAAATCAATTAATGTCCGATTTTCACGAAACATTTCCATAACTATTTACCTCTGAATTCAATATTCCTGAGGTCGGTATTGCATTGCAACCCTTGATGCCACCATTCTTCCTATCGAATGTGCCAAAAAGTGTGATGGTCCAAACACAAGCTTCACCACTATAAACAAATCTGTGTGGATGTCATTGTATGAAACCACTCATACGTCGAAAATGACGGAGAATCCATCATATATATATATTATATATATATATTATATATATATAAAGGAAGTTTGGTTGTATGTGTTAACTTAAAACTCACAAATGAGAGGTCATTCAGATTTAATCTCACATACATATGTGAACATGCTTTAACTTAAGAAACACACAAACTTTAAGTTTTAATCTTTAATATTTTAAGCAATATAATTCAATAATTAACAAATAAATAAAGAATACAGCACACACACCTCCAACCCACCCTACTCACGCCAACATGAGTTTAGTTTTGAAATTTCCATACTAGACTCGGTTGCTTACTGTATGAAAAAAAAAATATGAATATTTCATTTCTAAAAACAAAACTAATGTTAAACTGACACACCCACCCTCTCCATCTCCTGTCGGCAAAATCAAGCTTTGAAACAGTGTTAAGACGAATTTTCTATAAATAACAAAATAAAAACCCTTCCACCTTTTCACCTTTGTTGTAAAATTCGATAGCACTGAAATTCTGCGTGCGCTAATCTGAAATGAACTTAATTGTTATCAAGAACACATTTTATGATATTTTTGTGTTAAAGCATGCAGTGTGTTGTGTTCGAAAAAGTTTCTAAGATTTGTTTATTTCGCCAGAGACTTTCAAAATAGTTTATCGCCTTGTTTCAAAGTAAAATTCAAGGGAGGTTACTCTATGTGACTTAATTTGCTAGAAATTTAGCAATTTAAAGGGAAAATTACCTAAAAAAGGAAAATAAATCTAAATTTAGATTTTAGCAATTTAATGCAACAATTAAGAAAATAGAATTAGGTACTGAATTTAAGTTTTTGTCATATGTACAAAACAATTTTTTGCAAAAAATAGAATTATATTTTCAAAAACACTCAAAAGTAAGGTTACATTATTTTTAATTCTATGAATTATGGTCCTCTTATTCTCTCTCTTACACCTACTCACTACCTGTATTAATTTTTTTCATCATCTGGACCGGGTAATTTGCTAGTATATATATATAGGTACCAAGTTGGTGCGGACAAAGTCATGTGCTATCAGGTGAAAACCAGGTGAGTGTGTGTGTGTGTGTGTATATATATATATATATATATTACGGATTTTGCCAATCCACAAAATAAATTTACTTCTGGTTAAAAATCGATTTAAAAAGTGCTCAATAAAAGCAGCTAAATATAACGTTTTTCAAAAGTGAATGTTATATATTTCCAACTGCAGTTTTCTTGCGGAGCAATTCTTTCAGGATATCACTTATTCTAAGCCATCTTCTCTTATTAATATCCTGGCTGTATCCATTCCAAAGTACGTGGGTGACCACCCTAACGTAATTCCAGAACCTACCTGGCACAGTCTAGTTTATTCAAATGCCTACATTGTTTGTTAACTCAGATCGCGCAGTTCATTATTCGCATGTCGAAGCCAAGCCATCTTCCTGCGTCTCTGCATTTCTGCTATTTTTAGTTTCTTATTTAACACAGATACAGGGGTTTAATTTTCCTTTATGTGAAGGTGCCCTTTTTATGATTCTCACTCTACCCCTGGATCTCGACCATGTTTTCTTTTAGTTCCCGCACATATTTTGCAAGTGTGGGTGTTTCTCTGCTAACAGTTGCCTGAGGTGGCCCCTACATATACTTACTTTCCTTTTGGCTTGGATTTTTACCACTGCGTCATATACTACATCAGTCAGTAACATTTCCTTGTACTGGGCAGATTTGGTACCTGCAATTAAGTTGGTTCTTTTCTTGTTTTTGTTTTGCTCTTTTTTCAACAATCTTTATTATTGATTGTGATTATTTCCTTTACTGTACATTGCTCGTAGCTTACTTTTAGGTTTTTTATTAAATAACTTTATCCAACCAGGGAGACCCAGAGAAGTGTTTTTATCGGCGGAACCAAATTTTAATAAATTTGGTTCCTGCTATTTATTGTTTCACTGCAAAAATGAAAGGGGGTAACCATATGATATTTCTATTTACTATTTCTGTTTTCCACCTTGGTTTTCACCAGTTTTAAATGAGAAACTAAAAATAGCAGAATGCAGAGACCCAGGGGATGATATTGAACTTGCAATCTGAGTTAACAAATGTAGGCATTTGGAAAACATAGACTTGCCAGGTAGGCTTTGAATTACGCTAGGTGTACACCCATCTCTCTGAGAATGGCATTACAGCCAGGATAGTTAATAAAGAAGATGGCAAGATATAAGTATTATTCCTGAAGAATTGCTCCGGCAAGAAACTGCAGTTGGAATATTCTAACATTGTTTTAAAAAACACACGTATATATATTTATATATATATATCAGCCATCTCCATGACAGCTCAATGTACATTACTTTCAGGTCTGTAAATACAGGCCAATATAGATGAATACACAGATACGATGTAAATACAGACCAATATAGATGAATAAATCAAAAAAAACTTAAATTCATCACTACAACAAGCTTTACCTCATATATATATATATATATATAGTATATATATGTGTGTGTGTGTGGGTACATGTGTTATGTATGTAATGCCCTTCTTCTCAACCACATCCAACCTGAGGTAGAGAAGCATTCTTTGGAAAAACCAAACAGGTTTCATAGAAATTAGATCCACAACTTCTGCTTCTGGACTATTCCTTTTGATCATAAGAGGGGTTTTGAGCCAAAAAATATCAAGCAACACTTTTAATCATAAAATCATAAACTCAAGCATATTTTTTGTTTAACCTTTTATTAAACATAAAACATGGTACAAATAGATAAAATGTTTACAGAGAATGAAAATCTTTCCAAAGATAAAGTTACCACTTTCACAAACTCAACATGTGGCTGCTGTTCTAAAAAAGTGGTTTGTAGGTGGTTTTTTTTTCTTCTTTCTATAAACTTTTACAGTGCTCGCAAACTCAAATATTAAAAATTGAGTATTTTTCTTTAACAATAGATTTTTAATTTGTCTTACACCTTTGATATGAGGAGAGACACTTGCTATATTTCAGTTGTTGCGTGTAATGCTCAACAACACATTTGGATTTGTTGAGCATGCATTTTCAACTTGCTGTAAATGCTCAACAACACACCTGATAATTAAAGGGAGTCATCTAGTGTATATTTCAATAGGAATTTTTAAAACTATATTGTGTGAGATATTTTAGCCAATGTTTTCAATGTTTATCACTCCTATTGTTTACAAATACATTTTAAAGCAGTGTTCAAAAAACTGAGGGTTTTATCAAATGTGTGTTTACTGCATGTTATTATCTCCAAATACTCAACCCTAACAATTGGCTTGTGGTTATGTCTCACATGACATCCCTGAACATGATCCACAACAATGAAACAGTAATTGAAACTTGCAGGTATTCTCATTTTTTTATTTTTAAAATAAAAATGTGTTCTGAATATTTGGATCCACACATTAAAAAATTATTCTTTTTGCAATTTACCACTAATAAGAAATAGTTGTCTCTACCTCTATGGAAGCCAATACATGGACATGCCAATGTGGGTCGCTCAAGCAAGGCCTACATTGACCAACTCGATGGATACTGGATAGCTGTGCAGAGTACCTCCCTGGTAATGATATGATAGAATAGGTTGTCCAGAGATTGTCATGGATATCCATGTAATTGTTGCAACAGTAGATGACTGTATATGTACTGTTTAAAGGTATTCATGTGGACTTTTCAAAAAGAAAAAATCTATTAAATTTTTTTATCTATACACTGATGAAAATGGTTTTTCTCCTGTGTGTCTTTGCATGTGCTGTTTAAACTAGATTGCTCTAAAAATCAATTCCACACACTCACAGAAAATGGTTCTTCCTGTATGTATTTCGCATGTGTGATTGTAAAACTGCGAATTAAGTGAAAAATCCGGACTCACATATATACAGAAATGGTTTCTCATCTGTGTTTTTTTTAGATGCTTATTTAAGTGGATTTAGATGCAAATGTTGAATCACACACTTGACAAGAATATGGTTTCTCTCCTGTATGTATCGCATGTGCGTCTTTTAGGTGGATGTTGTGCAAAATCGTAGCTACACACTTGACAAGGAAATGGTTTCTCTCCTGTGTGGTCCGCATATGACTTTTTAAATGGCATTCTGGAAAATAACCCAAAACTCTCACAGGAAATAGGTTTGCTCTTTCCTGTTGTAACCCATGTGTGTTTGTAAAGTGCACTTTTGTTTAAATGCTGATCACATACTTCACAGAAAATGGTGTTTCTCTCCGGTGGTGTGTCCGTACATGCTGTTTTTAAAGGGAATTCAGTGCAAATGAATGACCCACACATTGACAAGTATATGGCTTCTCTCCTGTATGTATTCGCATGTGCTGTCGTAAACTGCCATGGTCTTTTGAAAATTTCTGTTCCACACACCTGAAGAAAATGTTCTCTCCTGTAATGTTATTCGCATGATCATGTTGTAAAGTGCTTCCTGCTGGAAATGCTGTTCCACAAACCTGACAAAGAAAATGGTTTCTCTCTGTATGTATTCGCCATTGTGATTTAGTGGACTTCTGTGAAAATGCCATCCCCCATACTTGACAAGAAAAATGGTTTGCCATATTTTAAAACGGAATATCAAAACACATACAGGAGAAAACCATTTTCTTGTCAAGTAGTGGATGGGCATTTTCACAGAAGTCCACTTAAAATCACACATGCGATACATACAGGAGAGAAACCATTTTCTTGTCAGGTTGTTGGAACAGCATTTTCACAGGGAAGCACTTTACAACAGCACATGCCGAATAATACACAGAGAGAGAAAACCATTTTCTTGTCAGGTGGTGGAACAGCATTTTCAAAGACATGCAGTTTACGACAGCCACATTGCCGAATACATACAGTGAGATTAAAGCCATATACTTGTCAAGTGTTTGTGGGCATCTTGCACTTGAATTCCACTTTAAAACAGCATGTACGGAACACACACGGAAGAAACCATTTTCTTGTGAAGTATGTGGATCAGCATTAACAAAAGTGCACTTTACAAACACACATGGATTACATACAGGAGAAGCAAAACCATTTTCTTGTGAAGGTGTGTGATCAGGATTTTCCAGAAATGCGGCATTTAAAAAGTCATATGCGACACACACAGGAGAGAAAACCATTTCCTTGTCAAGTGTGTAGCTTACGATTGCAAACATCCACCTTTAAAGACGCACATGCGAATACTATACAGGAGAGAAAACCATATTCTTGTCAAGTGTGTGATTCAACATTTGCATTCTAAATCCACTTAAATAAGCATCTAAAAAAACACAGATGAGAAACCATTTTCTTGTCATATATGTGGATCCGGATTTTCACTTAATTCCAGTTTACAATTCACACATCGAATACATACAGGAAAGAAACCACTTTTCTTGTGAAGTGTGTGGATCTGCATTTTTAGAGCAATCTAGTTTTAAACAAGCACAATGCAAAGACACACAGGAGAAAAACCATTTTCATCAGTGTATAGATAAAAAAATTTAATAGATTTTCTTTTTGAAAAGTCACATGAATACCTTTAAAAACAGTACATATAAACAGTCATCTACATGTTGCCACAATAGCATGGATATCCATGGACAAATCTCTGGACAACCTATTCTATCATTCATTTACCCCAGGGAGGTACTCTGCACAGCATCCAGTATCCATGAGTTGGTCAATGTAGGTCCTTGCTGAGCGACCCACATTGGCATGTCCATGTATGGCTTCATAGAGTAGAGAACTATTTTCTTATTATGTGTAAATTGCAAAAAAGAATAAATTTTATGTGTGGATCAAATATTCAGACACATTTTATTTTTAAAAATAAAAATGAGAGGAATACTGCGAAGTTATCATTTACTTTTCAATTGTGTGGATCACTGTCTTCAGGGATGTCATGTTGAGAACAAACCACAAGCAATTGTAGGGTTGAGTATTTGGAGAAATAATTACATGCATGTAACACAGTTGATAAACTCCTCAGTTTCTTGAACACTTGCTTTCCCAAAATGTATTTGTAAACACAAATTAGGAGTATAAACATTTTGAAAACATTGGCTAAAATATCTTCACAGCAATATAGTTTTAAAATTCCTATTGAAATATACACTAGAATGACTCCTTCTAATTATCAGGTGTGTTGTTGAGCATTTTACAGCAAGTTTGAAATCATCTCAACAAATCCAAATGTGTTGTTGCAGCCATTTACACGCATCAACTGAAATATAGCAAGTTCTCTCCTCATACTCAAAAGGTGTAGACAAATTAAAATCTATTTAAAGAAACAATACTCAATTTTTAATTTTGATTTTTCAAACTCACTGTAAAAGTTATAGAAAAGAAGAAAAAAAACACCTACAAACCACTTTTTTAGACACCGAACATGTTTGAGGTTTGTGAATGTAACTTTTATCTTGAAAGATTTTCATTCTCTGTAAAACATTTATCTATTGTACCAATGTTTTTATGTTTTAATAAAAGCGTTAAACAAAAAATATCTTGAGTTTTTTATGATTTTTATGATTAAAGTGTTGTCTTGATTTTGCTCAAACCCCTTCTATGATTCAGGAATTAGTCGAAGCAGAAGTTGTGGATTAATTTCTATGAAACCTGTTTTGGTTTTTCCAAAGAATGTTCTCTACTACAGGTTGGATTGTGGTTGAGAAGAAGGTAATTACTACATAACCACATTGTACCCACCCACACAACATATATATATATATATAATATATATATAATGAGGTAAGCTTGTTGTTAGTTGAAATGAAATTTTAAAGTTTTTTTCCTTGATTTATTCATCTATATTGGTCTGTTTTACATCTATCTGTGTATTCATCTTTATTTGCCTGTATTTTACAGACTGAAATAATGTACATTGAGCTGTCATGGAGATTTTGATATATATATATATATATAATACGTTTTTTAAAAAACGATGTTAGAATTCACTGCAGTTTCTTGCCGGAGGCAATTTCTTCAGGGAATAATCACTTATTCTTGCCATCTTCTTCTTATTAATATCCTGGCTGTATCCATTCTCAAGTACATGGGGTACCACCCTACGTTAATTCCAAAACCTACCTGGCACAGTCATGTTTATCCAATGCTACATTGTTACTCAGATTGCAAGTTCAATATCATCCCTGGGTCTCTGCATTTCTGCCTATTTTTAGTTTCTCATTTAAAACTGGTTGAAACCAGGGGAAACAGAAAAGAATTAGAATACTATATGGTTTAACCCCCCTTTCAATTGCAGTGAAAAATAAAAAATAGCAGGAACATTTATTAAATTGGTCGAAAAACACTTCTCTGGGTCTCCCTGGTGGAAAAAGTTATTAATAAAAAAAACCTAAAAGTAAGCACGAGCAATATACAGTAGAATAATCAACAATCATAATAAAAGCATTGTTAGGAAAAAGAGCAAAACAAAAAAGAAAGAACCAACTTGTAATTGCAAGGTACCAAACCTGCCCATCTACAGGAAAATGTTTACTGACTGATGTAGTATATGACGCCAGAGTGGTAAAATCACCAACCACAAAGCGAAAGTAAGATATATGGTAGGGCACCCACAACCTTGTATCAGACAGAGAAACAACCACACTCAAAATATCGTGCGGGAACTAAAAGAAAAACATGGTAGAGATCCAGGTAGGTGAGAGAATATAAAAAGGGCACCTTCACATAAAGGAAATGTAAACCCCTGTATGCTGTCGTTATAAATAAGAAACTAAAAATAGCAGAATGCAGGACCCGGAAGATAATGAACTCGCGATCTGAGTTAACAAACAATGTTAGCATTTGAAATAAACATAGACTGTGCCAGTAGGTTCTGGAATTCCAGGTGTACACCCACGTACTTGAGATGGATACAGCCAGGGATTAATAAGAAGAAGATGGCTAGATAAGTGATTATCCCTGAAGAATTTGGCTCCGGCAAGAAACTGCCAGTTGATATATAAACATTCACTTTTAAAAAAACGTATATTTAGCTCTTTTCTATTGAGCACTTTTTAAATCGATTTTTATTAACCCAGAAGTAATTTTATTTGTGGATTTGGCAAAAAATCCGTAATATATATATATATATATATTAACACACACACCACACACATCATCCTGGTTTCACTGATTAGCACATGGACGTTTGTCCGCACCACTTGTTACCTATATATATATACTAGCAAAATTACCGGCCATGACTGATGAAAAAATTAATACCAGGTAGTGAGTAGGTAAGAGAGAGAATAAGAGACATAATTCATTTAGAATTAAAAATAATGTAATCCTTAACTTTGGAGTGTTTGAAAATAATTCTATTTTTGCCAAAAATTGTTTGTACATATGACAAAAACTTAAATTCAGTACTAAGCTTATTTTTTCTTAATTGTTGCATTAAATGCTAAAAAATACTATTAGGATTTATTTTCCTTTTAAGGTAATTTTCACCTTTAGTTGGCTAATTTCTAGCAAATAAGTCACATATAGTAACCTCCTTGATTTACTTTTGAAACAAGGCGGATAACTATTTGAAAGTCTCTGTGCGAATAAACAAATCTTAGAAACTTTTTTCGAAAACAAAAACACCTGCATGCTTTTAACACAAAAATATCATAAAATGTGTTCTTGATAACATTAAGTTCATTTCAGATTATGCGCACGCAGAATTTTCATGCTTACGGAATTTACCAACTAAGTGAAAAGTTTGAAGGGTTTTATTTTTTATTTTAGATTCGTCTTAACACTGTTTCAAAGTTGATTTTCCGACAGGAGAATGGAGAGGGTGGGTGTGCGTTAACATTAGTTTTGTTTTTTAGAAATGAATATTCATATTTTTTTCTTACAGTAAGCAACCGAGTCTTGTTATGCGAAATTTTCAAAAACTAAACTCATGTTGGCAGGTGAGTGCGGTGGGGGTTGGGGTGTGTGTGCTGTATTCTTTATTTATTGTTAATTATTGGAATTATATTGCTTAAATATTAAAGATTAAAAACTTAAAGTTTGTTGTGTTTCTTAGTTATAAGCATTCACTAGTTATGTAGATTTTAACCTGAATGACCTCTCATTGTGAGTTTTAAGTTAACACATACATACCAAACTTCCTTTTATATATATTATAATATATAATATATATATAATGATGGACTCTCCCGTCATTTTTCGAACGTATGAGTGTTCATACAATGAACCATCCACACCAATGATTTGTTTATAGGTGGTGAGGCTTTGTCTGGACCATCCACACGGCACATTCGATAGGAAAGAATTGGTGCATCAAGGGTTGCCATCAATACCGAGCCTCAGGAATTTTGAATTCAGAGGTAATAGTTATGGAAATGTTTCGTGAAATCGGGACTATTAATGATTTCCGTAGACATTTTAAGAAAATCCTCTTTATAGCTTTTTTGGCTACGTTTAAATTTCAGTTGATTTAACAGTGCAAAAATAAAAACATTGTTTCTTCAATCTTAATTTTCATTATTTCCGTTATCTGAATTTAAAAAAAAAAAATCAGGAGTTTGATTTAATGTTTCTTCTTTCGAATGAAAAAAAAAATCCAAGATAATGTTAATTGTTCTGGAAATTTCATTGTGTTAAATAAAGGTGGGTAAATTTCACAGAGTAAATTGTTGGTACCTATTGTTTGGAAGATTTGAAAATTTGAAAAATGTTATTATCTCCATTTGCTATTTCTACTAATCCGTGACATAGAATTAAGGGCATTTAAATCGTTGTATAGTGGTTAGCAAGCTAGTCACCTACATTCATTACGACTATAATAGTTGAGTTCGATCCTCATGGATACCTACTTGCAGTCTTGTGTTTAATCCTACCCGTTCGTCACATTCTCTTATCGTAAATTGTTTTAGCTACGTTAAATTTCAGTTGATTTAACAGTGCAAACATTGAAAACATTGTTTTTCAATCATAATTTTCATTAAGCTGAATTTTTTTTTTAATCATCAAGAGTTGTTGAATGTTTTTTCTTTCGAATGGAAAAAAAATCAATATAAATTAATTATTCTGCAAGTTTCATTGTTTTAAATATAGGGGTGGGGGGTAAATTTCACAGGGTAAATTGGTGGTATTTATTGTTTGAAGATTTGAACATTTTATTATCTCCCTTGGTATTTTTATATAAAAAGTGACGTGGTATAGTGTTTAGCAAGCTAGTCACGTACATTCATTACTATTGTAATAGTGAGTTCGATCCTCGTTGGATGTACCATACTTGCAGTCTTGTGTTTTCATCCTACCCGTTTGGTCACATTTGATAACTATTATTTGAAATGGTACATGTGCTGTAAATGTTGAGGAAACGGAAGTGACGCCATTTTTTAATTTGTTGATATGAACGAGAGAGATAGAAGTAATAGTTTCTATCAGTTCACTAAGGGAACTTAAACATTTCAAACCCGTCGCGATCGACTTTTGTTTACAACAGAGAATTTGTATATATATAATCTTTTTTGTTATATTTTTGCACATAATTTTTCTGAATCTTTTTGTTAAAGAAGATATACATTGGTAAGTAAGTACGTCTTTTTTTCACCTAAAGTATATATATAATTAAATTTTTAAATTAAGTATTCAGTGTTTTACACTTTAAAATTATAATTAACGCCCGAATTTAGAATGTAATTTACATTCTAAATTCGGGCGTTTATTATAATTTAATTATAATTAAAATTTAACACATGTTGTTTTATTAATTTTGCAACGAAGTTTTGTTATTCATATCGTAGAATTGAATTGTTTAAAGTCAATAATGTATATTTACTCAATTGAAATGCGAAAAAAAAAACAAACAATAAAAAAACAAAAAAACGATCTTGCTTAAAAACAAATGAAAATATCGGCGTGCTTTATTTATTTTTCAGATGAGTGAAAATGTATGTTATCCCTTTTGTAAGTATTAGGTACCACCAATTTTACCCTGTGACATTTACCCCCCCCCCCCTATATTTAACACAATGAACTTTGCAGAAAAATTAATATTTTCTAGAATTTTTATTTTCCATCCGAAAGAAGAAACATTAAACAAACTCCTGATAATTAAAAAAAAAATTCAGCTTACGGAAATAATGAAAATTATGATTGAAAAACAATGTTTTCATTTTGCACTGTTAAATCAACTGAAATTTAACGTAGCTAAAAACAAGTTACGATAAGAGGTTGTTTTTTTAAAGTTTTTTTTAATTCTATGAAAATCAATTAATAGTCTGATTTTCACGAAAATTACCATAAATATTTACCTTTGGATGTAAATATATCTGAAATAGTTTTTTTCTGAAAATATATTAGGGGAAAATATTTTTACGAGGTCTACCCCCCCCCCTATTTTATTTTATGAGATTAAAAAAATGATGTGTAGAAAAATTTTGTACTTTTTTTTATATAAGATAAGAGTCTGAATAACTTATATCAATGAAATTGTATAACGTACAACACTAGTTTTTTTAGGAAAGATTAAGGAAATCGGAAATAAAAAGTACAAAAAAATGTCATATTATTAATATTTGAAAACCTTTTGTTGCTTTTGTAATTGGTATTACTAATTCTATTCGTAATTCTATTAAATTGTAAAAAAAAAAAATTTTTGAAGAAATTAATTTTTAAGAGATTTTCAATCTTTTGTGTGATTAAATATTTTTATTTTCTGCATGAAATAATTTTTTGGGGGGGTCAAAAAATCGAATTTTTCACGGATATTTAAATATATGAATTTTAGAATTTAGGTGAACTAAAAATTGGTCCGATCAGCGCTATATTAATATTATTAAAAGAATTTGTAATTTTTATTGTTTAATAGTAATGTATGATTCATAGAATATACGGAAGAGCAAAACAGACATATTTGTTTTGTTTTTATTCAAAGTGACGAGATACTTCTCAGTAAACAAAGTTTGTTTTTCTTAGCGTAAAAATTATTATGTTTAACTTTTTCGACCAATTAGAATAAAAAGTAAGTATATATTGATTATTTTATCAGTTTTTCTCTTAGAAAAAATATTCAAAATTTATCCAACCTATATGATACTAGGGTTGAACAGAGTTCAAAAGGAAAGAAATAAGTCAACAGAAAGGGTCAGTGTGGAATGGCGTCAGTGTAATGGAGTGAATGCATGTATGGAATAAGTATAATGTAAGTAAGTGTATGTAAGTGGAGCAGAACACCTCTAGCTCCCATCATATCACCTTGAAACACAAGACTGACTGTAGAGATGTGAAATTGTTATTTTAAAACGTCAATAATTTCAAGTAAAATTTTGCTATGATTGGATATCATTTAGATTTTACAGAAATAATGTGAAAAGATCCATTGGAAAATTTTATTTAACAAATTCTTGTTAAGAATTAAGTTTCCTTGGAACTAATTAAAATCTGTTTATTCATTAAACTTCTATATTTGAAACAAACTTTTATTAAAAATAGAAATGATGATAATTTGCTGAGAAACGCAAGGCTCAGTGGAAGATGTGAAATTGTTATTTAATAAAGCTTCAATTCAAGTGAGAGTTTAAATGTGACATGGTAATTGGTCTAAGAGAAGGAAAACTTCAAATTATAACCTGTTAAACTTTAAAATTCACTTTGTGTCACTTCTCTTTGTCCGGAGGGGGTTGGGTAGATACATAAGAGGAATTATTTGATATTACAGTTCATTGTATGATAAATGAAAATCATAATATATATATATATATATATATATATATATATATATATATGCAGATAACAAATGAATATCAGTTTTCTATAATAATATCTTTTCTTTATTTACAGATATCAATTGTAGAGGAGAACAGGAATTTACAAAACTGAAGCAGCATATGCTAATATAAAAATGTATTTCTTCAGTGTTTGGATTTAGAGTGTGAGAGGTTTCATCATATAAGCTCAAAGAAAGATTTGTTGTCCATTTAAAACAGGATATGCAAACACATACAGGAGAGAAACCATTTTCTTGTCAAGTATGTGGGATGGCATTTTCACAGAGTGCCACTTTAAAATCACACCTGCGAATACATACAGGAGAGAAACCATTTTCTTGTCAGGTGTGTGGAACAGCATTTTCACAGACAAGCAGTTTACAACAGCACATTCGCACACACACTGGAGAGAAGCCATATACTTGTCAAGTGTGTGGGTCATCATTTGCACTGAATTCTACTTTAAAAAGGCATGTCCGGACACACACAGGAGAGAAACCCTTTTTTTGTGAAGTATGTGGATCAGTATTTAAAAGAAACTGCACTTTACAAACACACATGCGATTACATACAGGAGAAGCAAAACCATTTTCTTGTGAAGTGTGTGGTTCAGCATTTTCCAAAAATGCCTATTTAAAAAATCATATGCGGATACACACAGGAGAGAAACCATTTCCTTGTCAAATGTGTAGCTTACAATTTGCACGAACATCCACTTTAAAGACACACATGCGAATACATACAGGAGAAAAACCATATTCTTGTCAAGTGTGTGATTCTACATTTGCATCTAAATCCACTTTAAATAAGCACCTACAAAAACATAGAGGCGAGAAACCATTTTCTTGTCATATATGTGGGTCTGGATTTTCTCTTAATTCCAGTTTAAAACTGCATATACGAACACATACAGGAGAGAAACCATTTTCTTGTCAAGTATGTGGGATGGCATTTTCACAAAGTGCCAATTTAAAATCACACATGAGAATACATACGGGAGAGAAACCATTTTCTTGTGAAGTGTGTGGATCTGCATTTTCACTGAATTCCAGTTTAAAAAAGCACATGCGAAGACACACAGGAGAACTTCTAAACTCACAGAAAACTTCAATGGAGACACATTAAAGAACATTAGAGAGGATAATGACTACTCAGTAACCTTAATTGCAAGAAAGATGAGGGAGGAGTATTCAAAGCGGGAAATGGATTTCAGGAAAGAAGGATGGCAACAAAATAAGAGTAAGGAAGTTTATGGAAGATCTTAACAAGAAATACATTGACAACGAGGCTTCACTGCAATGGCTTAAGCATGGCAAACTACCATTTGATGAGGAATGAATCATTATAGCTCGACAAGTCAAGGGCCTACTCACAAATGGATTCAAGAAAATGATTGGAATACAAAAAAATGTTCAATGTTGATTCTGCCACTCAGCCTTCAAAAGCCCAAGCAACCTAATGTCTGGTTGCCAGATCCTTTTGGCAGATGGCCACTACACTGCCCGCCAAAACAAAGTATGCAAATACCTCCACTGGAAAATCTGTGGAGAAATGCAGCTTGAGAGATCACAGTACATCTGGGAACATGAGCCTCCACCAATAACATCAAATGGAAAGTTGACTGTGTTCTGTGACAAAGTAATCCAGACAGCCAGGTGTATAAAAGCCAAAGCCATTAAACCAGATTTTGTCATCTGGGATAAACGAAAAAAAAAATGCTCTTATTATTGATGTAGCTGTCCCAAATGACTATGGCCTAAATAGAGCTGAGCGAGAAAAGATTACGAAATATCAAGACCTCAAGAATGACCAAAAAACAACTTGGTCATTGAAAGAAATAGACATCATACCCATTGTGATAGGGGGCAACTGGGCTGGTGAAACAAAATCTAAAAAAATACCTTGAAACAATACCAGGGAAGCCAAGTTGCTATGAAATACAAATAGCAGCTATCAAAGGAACATGCTCCATCCGAAAACAATCCTTAGGATACAAATACTATTTATAAAGAAATCAAGTGTTAGCCCCAGGTGAGGGTCCCCTTAATTTCTAGAAATTCTTATAAGAAAATAAAACAAAAAAGAGAAAAAGCATTTTCATCAGTGTGTAGATAAAAAATTTAATTGATTGTTTTTTCTTTTTGAACCAGTAAACATTACTTTTAAAACAGTACATGTAAACAGTCATCTACATGTCACACAACTAGCATGGATATCTATGACAATCTCTCGCCAACCTTCTCTATCATTCATTACTCCAAGGAGGTCCTCTGCACAGCATCCAGTATCCATGCAAAGTTGTAGAGAAATTATTTTCTTATTATGTGGTAAATTGTAAAATAGTTTTTTTAATGCATGGATCCAAATATTCAGACACATTTCATTTTTTTAAAACATGAGAATACCTTCAGGTTATTTATTCAATTGGGTGGATCACTGTTTCTGGGGCGTCATGTTGAGAAACAACCACATGCCAGGTGTAGGGTTGAGTATTTGGAGAAATAATACATGCATGTACACACAGTTAATAAACTCCTCATTTTTTGAACACTGCTTTCAAAATGAATTTGTAAACACAAAGAGGAGTAAAACCATTGAAAACTTTGGCTAAAAATATTTTCACAGCAATATAGTTTTAAAATTCCCTTTGAAATATACACTAGAATGACACCATTTAATTATCAGGTATGTTGTTGAGCATTTACAGCAAGTTGAAATCATCTCAACAAATCCAAATGTGTTGTTGAGCATTTACAGCAAGTTGAAATCATCTCAACAAATCCACACGCACACAACTGAAAGACAGCTGTTATAGTCACCAGACATGTTTGAGTTTGTGAAATGTAACTTTATCTTTGAAAGATTTTCATTCTCTGTAAAACATTTTATCTACTTATGCCCAATGTTTTATGTTTAATAAAAGGTTAAACAAAAAATATGCTTGAGTTTTATGATTTTATGATTAAAAGTGTTGTCTCAAGATTTTTTGCTCAAACCCCTTCTATGATTCAAGGAATAGTCAGAAGCAGAAGTTGTGGATTAATTTCTATGAAACCTGTTTTGTTTTTTTCAAAGAATGTTCTCTACCTCAGGTTGGATGTGGTTGAGAAGAAGGGCATTGCACACACACACACACACACACACACACACATAATGAGGTAAGCTTGTTGTAGTTGAAATGAATTTAAAGTCTTTTCCTTCATTTATTCATCTATATTGGCCTGTATTTACACACCTGAAATAATGTACATAAAGCTCTCATGGAGATCTTTATATATATATATATATATATATATATATATATATATCACCATGTTTCACTGATAGCATGAATTTGTCCGCGCCACCTGTCCCTATATATATATACTAGTAAAAATACCTGGTCCATGACTGGACTAAAAAAAATAATACCAGGTAGTGAGTGGGTAAGAGAGAGAATAAGAGGAGAATAATTCATAGAATTAAAAAAAATGTAATCCTTAAATTGTGAGTGTTTTGAAATATAATTCTATTTTTCAAAAACTTTTGTATATATGACAAAAACTTAAATTCTGTTCCTAATTGCTTATTTTTCTTAATTGTTGCATTAAAGTGATAAAAAAATACTAATTTGATTTATTTTCCTTATTACCCCTAAAAAGGAGCTAAGTATTAAACATATGTCCTTATTTATTTAGCTCTGTTGGCTAAAGCTGTACAATATGCTAACAGCAACTCTGCTGAGTAAAACCTCCTTCCCATTGGGCCACTTGTCGGCTGTAGGTTATGACCTGGGGTGTTTGCAGAGTAGTCCATGGCATGCACTATTACTTGGGCTAAATGGGTGGTTGGAGAGGTCCATCGATTCAATCGGCTGGTCATATCGAGCCCTAGCACCTATATGATTGTCCCTACTGTATTGCTCTTATGGTAAAACTGAATCTAGTGGAGAGGTTCCAATTATGGAGCTCTTGGAAGTTTGGAGTACCCCTTCATTGCCATTACTCCCAGATTCATATTGACCCAGAGTTGTAGTACTTGTTAGGTCCACCAAATACGACCACTCCAAGCCCCATCTCTTGGTTAAATAGATAAAAAAGAATTTTTTTAAATATGTTTAAAAATAAATTAGAAATAATTTGAATACCCAATAATAATTAATAAACAAACATGACTTCGGCATGAATTATTTTAAAATCTCAATAACGTGTTTGTTTTTGTACATATTTTTAATTCAGACAAAGCATCCGTTTTAATAATCCTTTTCGGCAGAATTTAATGTTTAAACTGTATCAAAAATTAATTACACATGTAATATCATTTTGCTGTTTTACTGATGCTCATTATGTTACTACTTTTTGACTTAAAGAAAAATTTGACCTTATATAATCGATTTAATAATATTCATAATTTTGATACCTTTATAATTATTATATTGGTCTGTCCATTTACACACTTGAAACAATGCACATTTTGCTCTCATTAAAGATTATCTGTATCGTTACAACACTGCGTAGAATGATCCTCATCACCAAGAATGGATATACATATATTATATGGTATTTGTGGAAAAGTGACTTACTAGTGAAAATGGTCACAGTGGTTAGTTGATTCAAGTTTCACAATGATAAGGCAGCGATATAACAAATATAAAGTGCTCAACACGTTAGTTATTACTGTGTACCTTTATGACAATATATATATATATATATTATTTATATATACACATACATATGTATATATATATATATATACATATAGATATATATATGTATATATATAGATATATATGTAATATATATATATGTGTGTGTGTGTTAATTTTGGTATATATATCCGTTTGTGGGAGGTACATATATCAAGTATTTACAGTCACGTGATCATTTTAAGCTACAAAATAAGCTATAAATGAAAGTAAATATTTTTGAACTTTGTTTTTTAAAAATCTCGCAAAAAAAGTAACGATCCTACAGAGTTGTTACAAAAAAAACACAGTTAATTCAAAGATCAATTGGGAAAAAATTACATCGTCATCTTAAAAAACAAATGAACCTATCCGTTTTAAATGCAATATGGTAATTTTAAGGTAGAAATCCAGACTGTAAAATTACATATTATTTCTATTTGACTATTATACATTTAAATGTATTGGTGGGTGTATTCGACATAATTGTTTTCTTGTGCATATTCAATAACTGATTATTGGTTTTCAACAATTTTAAAAATATTCTTTCTTTGTGGAAGTTACAGAATATGTTAAACTTATAGTGTAAGTGAAGCCAAGACAATAAGTATTTTACTAATTGTACCAACTTTTCCCCCAGTGAAATTTTTTTTGCACCGTTAAATCAATTTAAATTTAACGTAGCCAAAAACAAGTTATGACTACCAGCTTTATAAAAAATTCTTTGAAAAATAAATTTATGGTCCAATTTTCACAAACTTTTCCATAACATTACCTTTGGATGTAAATATGTCTGAAATAGTTTTTTCTTAAAATATATTAGGAGAAATATATTTTTTACAAGGTCTACTCCCCGCCAATTTTATTTTAGGAAATATGAAAAAAATGAACTGACAAAAATCGATTTTTTCTATAAAGATAAGTGTCTGATTAATTATTTCAGAAGATTTGTATAAGCTTGGATACAAGAGGTAAAAGAACTATTAATACAGAATTCTGAAAAAAAAAAAAAAAAATTAGCAATAAATAATTTACTTTAATATTAAGATTTACTATTAAAATTTCACAGAGAAACTGACTTTAAAACAATTGTCAGCGGTTTAGGTAATAAGTTTTAAAATCGAAAATGAAATGAAATGAATGAAAATTTGAATATATTTTCTAAGAGAAAAACTGATAGAATAATAAAGAATTACTTACTTTTATTGTAAAATAGGTTAAATTAGTTCAAGACCATTTTTTACGCTATAAAAAAAACCAAAAAACAATATAGTAGACGGGAAGGTGTCTCATCTGTAATTCCAAGGTAAAAATCAAATATGTCAGTTTTGCTCTTCCGTATATTCTAAGAATCACACATTCAACAATAGAAATTACAAATTCTTTTTAAAATAGTAATATATCGTGGATCGGACAAATTTTTAGTTCACCTGAATTCTGAAATTCATATATTTAAATATCCGTGAAAAATTCGAAAAAAACAACAACAAATTATTTAAGCACACAAAAGATTTAAAATCTCTTAAAAATTAATTACTTTAATTTTTTTCTTGACAATTTAATAGAATATAGTACATATCAGTTTAAAAAGCAAAAAATAAAGTTTTTAGATAATATTATTGTGACATTTTTTTTTTCACTTTTTATTTCCAAACTCTTTTTTTAATTATTTTAATTTTTTTAAAACAAAATAACTACTGCATTGTATATTATACATTTGTTTTTTTTTGTTGTAATTTTCACCATTATTTGGCTAAATTCCTAGCATAAAATTGTGTGTGCGCATTATCTGAAATTAACTTAATTGTTATTAAGAACACATTTTATGATTTTTTGTGTTAGAGCATGCAATTGTATTGTTTTCGAAAAAGTTTCTAAGATTTGTTTATTTCGCACGGAGACTTTCAAAATAGCTACCAGCTTGTTTCAAAGTGAAAGTCAAGGGAGGTTACTCTAATTGCCTTATTTAACCAAGGTGAAAATTACCCATTTTAAAATATAGTTATTCAGACTCCTATATTAATAGAAAAGAAGTAAAAACGTTTCTGAGGGTTCATTTATTTTTATATCTCAAAAAATAAGTGAGTGTGTGTGTGTGTGTGTGGTGGGGGGGGGTAGACCTTCAAAAAAAGTATTCCCCCTAATATATTTTAGGAAAAAACTATTTCAGATATATTTCCATCCAAAGGTAAATAGTTATGGAAATTTTTGTGAAAATCGGACTAGTAATTGAGTTTTCATAGAATTTTTTTTTTTAATTCTCTTATCGTAACTTGTTTTTAGCGACATTAAATTTCAGTTGATTTAACAGTGCAAACATGAAAACATTGATTTTCAATCATAATTTTCACTATTTAAGTAAAATGATTTTTTTTTTAAATCATCAAGAGTTTGTTGAATGTTTTTTTCTTTCGAATGGAAAAAAATTCAATATAATATTAATTTATCTGCAGGTTTCATTGTGTTAGATATGGGGGGGGGGGGGAGGTAAATTTCACAGGGTAAATTGGTGGTATTTATTGTTTGAAGATTTGAACATTTTATTATCTCCCCTTGGTATTTTTATATAAAATTGACGTGGTATAGTGGTTAGCAAGCTAGTCACGTACATTCATTACTATTGTAATAGTGAGTTCGATCCTCGTTGGATGTACCATACTTGCAGTCTTGTGTTTCATCCTACCCGTTCGTCACATTTGATAACTATTATTGAAAATGGTACATGTACAGTAAAGGTAGAGGAAACGGAAGTGACGCCATTTTTTAATTTGTTGATATTGAACGAGAGAGATAGAAGTAATAGTTTCTGTCAGTTGACTAAGGGAACTTTAACATTTCAACCCGTCGCGATCGACTTTTGTTTACAACAGAGAATGTATGTATTTCATAATTTATTTATCTTTAATTTGTTGTTTTTGTTTTTTTTTTGGTTATTTTTGCGCACAATTTCTGAATTTTTTGCTAAAGAAGATAAACATAGGTAAATAAGTACGTCTTGTTTTCACCTAAAGTATATAATGAAAATTTTAATTAAGTATTCAGTAGGTATACCCAAATTGAGGCTGAATTGCGTTTTTGACAAAAATGACTATAGCCCCCTACAGATAAATTTTTGCGTTTTTGACAAAAATGACTATAGCCCCCTACAGATAAATTTTTTACCAAAAATCAGGGAATTATCGGATTTTAATTAAATTTTCAGTGTTTATTTATCTATGAATGATCTTTATAATGCATTATTTATTTTATTTCAAAACTTTCTCATATTTTCAGACCACTTAATTTTGACACCCTTATGTTGGGGACAAAACATTTTTTCGAGTTGGTCTTATAGTTTTCTAATTGCAGTATAGATAAAGAGATAAAAGACCGAAGTTATGAATAGAAACAAAAAAAGAAAAAAAAATTACTGAAAATTATTTTTAAGCAGAAAGAATATCGATGTATAATTTTTTTCTTTCATAAGATAATAGCCAAGTAAATAATTCTCGAAATGAGTAAAAAGAAATCTCCAAAATATTGATTATTTATTATTTTTTTACAATTTATTTTTCAATTTTCGGTACTTATTTTCTCATAGAAAAACCACCGTAATTTTTTTTCCATTCATAACTTCGGTCTTTTATCTCTTTATTTATACTGTAATTAGAAAACTATAAGAAGACCAACTCGAAAAAATGTTTTGTCCCCAACATAAGCGGGGTCAAAATTAAGTGGCCTGAAAATATGAGAAAGTTTTGAAATAAAATAAATAATACATTATAAAATCATTCATGGATAAATAAACACTGAACATTTCATTAAAATCCGATAATTCCCTGATTTTTGGTAAATTATTTTCTGTGGGGGTGGTGGTGGCTAAAGTCATTTCGTCAAAAACGGATTTTAGGCCCATTTTGGGTATACCTAAATTGAGGTCACTAATATTTTTTTTGTTATTCATATCATAGAATTGAATTGTTTTAAAGTCAATAATGTATATACTCAATTGAAATGCGAAAAAAAAAAACAACAAAAAACAAACGATTTCTTTCTTAAAAACAAATGAAAATATCAGCATGCTTTATTTATGTTGAAGATCAGATGAGTGAAAATGTATCTGTTATCCCTTTTGTAAGTATGGTGATCAAAAACAGAAATAATAATGTTAGTGGATTTGTGCTATAACTTAATTATGTTGTTTTCCATTTCGAAATACTTTTTTGAAAACTATTTTTTTCGTTGTTATCAGTTTATCTAGTCTGAAGTTGTCATCAAATTATTTTTTTTTAATTATAAAGATTTTTAAAATCTATTTTGATAAACTGTTGTCATCTCCTAAATCATTTTGATACTTACAGAAACTTAAAGAATTTTGGGTAATTTTCACCTTTAGTTGTTAAAATTCCTAGCATAAAATAATGTAATATAAATAGGGAGAGCTCCATTGTCATTGGTTGGGGGTCAGGTGACCAGTACAATAAAGCTATGGTCATCAGGAGGCGAGGTCAGAAAGTCATTTGCCGAGTGGGGAGGGTCAGGGTTTGATCAGCCTCGATTGGTCCCCTGGGGGAGGAAACCCGTTGTCGAAAGACCAGAAATTTCCAATGATCCCAAGGATATAACAACGCTCATAACTTCCCCCTCAATCATCTCATAGATGTATTTTACGAGATGCGTGCGTTATTAACAACGCATTTTATGATATTTTTGTGTTGAAGCATGCAGTTGTATTGTTTTCGAAATGATTCTAAGATTTGTTTATTTCGCACGGAGACTTTCAAAATAGCTACCAGCTTAGTTCAAAGTGAAAGTCAAGGAAGGTTACTCTAATTGCCTTATTTGCTAGGAATTTTGACAACTAAATGTGAAAATTACCGAATTTTTTTATTCATCTCATTGTTAATAATAACAATTAACAACATTACACAAATACTAGGTATTAACAAAAATGATGTCAAATCCATATATTTCAAAATAAATTTACCCCCCCCCCCCCCGATTGAAAAAGATAAAAATCAGGGAATTATCCGATTTTAATGAAATTTTCACTATTGATTTATCAATGAATGAATTTTATAATACATCAGGTATTTTATTTCAAAACATTCTGATTTTTTTCCGGTCACTTAACATTAACTCACTTATTTTGGGGGTGCAAAATATTGGTGGGATTATATACTTTCAAAACTAATTACAGTATAAATAAAAGACAAAAAACCAAAGGTGTGAATAGAAGAGAAAAGAAATAAGGGAGCTATTCTGGTAGAAAATAGGTACCAAAAATCAGGGGGAGGGGAAGAATTTTTGTCTTTTACTCTGTTGTTTTATATATAATTAGCTTCTAGAATATCAGTGAAAAAATTATTTCTGCTATGGTAAGAAGAAATGATATTTATTCTAAATTTATTTCCATTGAATTAGTTTGATTGAAATAATTCATTTATTAATTAAAAACGAATTTGTTGATTAAGGAGGTTGGGTAAATACATAATAGGAATTATTGATATTACAGTTCATTGTAAAATAAATGAAAAATCATTATATATATATATATATATATATATATATAAAGTCGACGGGGCGGCATAAAGTCGGTATCAGCCGATCAGGGAGGGAGTCTATCCCTTTCCAATAGCGCTAGACCAAGGAGATTGTTTTTTTAGCATCTGAGGTGGAGTGCCACACCTACCGTCAGCTCCTTACTTTACCGCACAAATCCCTGTGCTACTCATACGCTGAGTTGGCGAGGACCAGTATCGAACTAGGAACCTAGCCGAACGCTCTACCGACTGAGCTAACCCAGCCCCTTATATATATATATAAAGTGTAGATAACCAATGAATATCTGTTTTCTATAATAATATCTTTTCTTTCTTTACAGATATCAATTGTAGAGGAGAACAGGAATTTTCAAAACTGAAGCAGCATATGCTAATATAAAAATGTATTTCTTCAGTGTTTGGATTTAGAGTGTGAGAGATTTCATCATATGAGCTCAAAGAGACATTTGTTGTCCATAAAAGTTTATATAACAGCATTGTCATTTTTACATAAACATGGAAACACATAGTGAAAAGCAACCTTACTCTTGTGAAGTTTGTGGATCAGCATTTTCATATGAGTCAAGATTGAAAAATCACATGCGAATACACACAGGAGAGAAACCATTTTCATGTCAAGTGTGTGGATCAGCTTTTACAGAGAATTCCACTTTAAAGAAACACATGCGAATACATACAGGAGAAAAACCATTTTCTTGTCAGGTGTGTGGAACAGCATTTTCACAGAGAATCAGTTTACAACAACACATTCGAACACACACTGGAGAGAAGCCATATACTTGTCAAGTGTGTGGATCATCATTTTCACTGAATTCTACTTTAAAACAGCATGTCCGAACACACACAGGAGAGAAACCATTTTCTTGTCAAATATGTGGATCAGTATTTACACGAACTTGCACTTTAAAAACACACATGCGATTACACACAGGAGAAGCAAAACCATTTTCTTGTGAAGTGTGTGGATCAGCATTTTCAAAAAGTGCCCAAAAGTCATATGCGGATACACACAGGAGAGAAACCATTTCCCTGTCAAGTGTGTAGCTTACAATTTGCACGAACATCCACTTTAAAGACACACATGCGAATACATACCGGAGAGAAACCATATTCTTGTCAGGTGTGTGATTCAGCATTTTCAGATAATTCCACTTTAAAAAAGCACCTGCAAAAAACACACAGGCGAGAAACCATTTTCTTGTTATATGTGTGGATCTGGATTTTCACTTAATTCCAGTTTAAAACAGCATATGCGAACACATACAGGAGAGAAACCATTTTCTTGTCAAGTATGTGGGATGGCATTTTCACAGAGTGCCAATTTAAAGTCACACATGAGAATACATACGGGAGAGAAACCATTTTCTTGTGAAGTGTGTGGATCTGCATTTTCACTGAATTCCAGTTTAAAAAAGCACATGAGAATACACACAGGAGAAAAACCATTTTCTTGCCAAGTGTGTGGATCAGCATTTTCAGAGAATTCCAGTTTCAACAGGCACATCCGAACACATACAGGAGAGAAACCATTTTCCTGTGAAGTCTGTGAATCAGCATTTTCAAGGAGATCTATTTTAAAAAAGCACATGCAAATGCATACTTGAGATAAAGCATTTTCTTATCAGTGTTTAAATCAAAATTTTCATTGATTTTTTTTTCTTTTTGAAAAGTTATGTGAATACCCTCAGGTTACTAACCATTGCTTTTACAAAGTACATGTGAACAGAGTAGAGAAACTATTTTCTTATTATGTGGTAAATTGTAAAAAAATAATTTTTTTAATGTGTGGATCCAAATATTCAGACACATTTCATTTAAAAAAAACATGAGAATACCTGCAGGTTAGCATTACTTTTTCAATTGTGTGGATCACTGTTTCAGGGATGTCATGTTGAGAACAAACCACAAGCCAGGTGTATGGTTGAGTATTTGGAGAAATAAGACATGCAAGTACACACAGTTAATAAACCTCAACCTCCTTCAAAATGAATTTGTGAACACAAAGAGGATTAAAACCATTGGAAACATTGTCTAAAAATATTTCCACAGCATTATAGTTTTAAAATTCCCTTTGAAATATACACTTTAATTATCAGGTGTGTTGTTTTACAGCAAGTTGAAATAATATCAACAAATCCACACACACCTGAAAAACAGCCAGTGTCTCTTCTTATATTCAAAGGTGTAGACAAAATTAAAAATCTACTGTTAAAGGTATAAAAGAAACAACACTCCAGTTTAATTAATCAGACATGTTTGAATTTATGAATACTGAGTTTATCTTTTAATGATTTGTATTCTCTGCTGACAAATTTAGTTACTTTTGTCTAATATTTGGTTCAATAAAAGTTTTAGGTATAACATAGCAGTGGGCAAAATATTCACACGATGCATAGTGGCATCATAGCACATCCCAACAAAATCATCTTTCTCCTGGTATTTCACAGTGAAAAAGTTATATGTAAAAAGATGTAAATTAAATGTATTTGTTTTCTATGACTTGACTTTATCTGTTTTGAATAATTTGTATGTTAATTTCTAGTAAAAATTCAACATTCTGTTTTATTGCTTTATTCATTTTTTGAGGGATATTTACTTAAATCACTGTGGATCCATTGTAAGATATATGTATATATATATATATTTATATAAGTTAAGAGAAAGGAAATGAATTCGACAGTATAAAAGTATAAATTCGACAGTATGAAAACAACAGACAGTGCTGTTAAAGTGAAAACATTTTATATCATATTCATAGCTAATATTGACCAATATTTCGATTTATAAAATTCATCTTCAGAGCTTGTTTTTACTCCGAACTCATTTTCAGCTCCTCTCTCGATGAGTCCGTGTGTTTTCATATCCTTTTATCTATACTTATATATATATATATATA
Organism: Doryteuthis pealeii; assembly: GCA_023376005.1. NCBI lineage: Eukaryota > Metazoa > Mollusca > Cephalopoda > Myopsida > Loliginidae > Doryteuthis > Doryteuthis pealeii. The sequence continues at coordinate 3,219 of JALAJA010001251.1, read as the reverse complement.
TAAAAGTAATTGGTAATTTGCTTGAAGCATTGTTAAGTATGTTATAAAATAATAAAATTCGAAGGCAATACAATGCGTAAAAAATAAAGACAAAAAGATGTTTATATGTCTAATCGATTTCAAAGCGAAGCTTTATCGTCAGAGACGGATTTCAGAAATGACGTGCTTATGTTTTTTTTTTTTATATTTGTGTGGTTATAATTTCTCTTCTTATTTCCTTTTCCTCTCCTTTTTTCTCTCTCTTTCTTCTTCTCCTCCTTTATGAATGGGCGAATAACTGTAATTTCTTATTTCTCTCTTTTTTTTTCTTTCTTAAAAGTTTGTTGAGAACAAGGCTGACATCCGGTAAGATGTTGCAATGTAGCAATGTGTAGCAATGAATAAAAACCGTTAATAGAAATTTTTTTTTTTTTTTTAACATACTTAGCTTTGTTTCGCTTTCACCTTTCATTTCTTATTCTTTTCTCCTCTCTCTTTTTTTGTGTGTATATTCTCTTTTTTCTTTTTTTTTTTTTTTTTTTTTCCCCTTTTCCCTTTGTTCTCTAATTTAAATTATTTTTTATAGTAAATAAGTAAATAAAGATTATCTTAAATTATGTATTAGTATTGATAGAAAAAATAAAATGATTCTTTTTATTATTATTATTTTTTTTTTTTAGAAAATATCTTTTATGAGTACTTTTTTCTCTTTTCTTTTAAACTTAAATAGATTAAATGTTATATTAATTATATATTAAAATATCATATAATAATTACATATTAGGATTGATGTAAATTCAAAACAATAAAAATAAGACAAACCATTCCCCCTTAAATTTCAGATAGATTAAATATCATAAATCAATATTTGAATTACAAAAGGCTAATGTACTGCTTCAATTATATATTTTATTTAACTATTTTTTTTTTTTCATTCCTTTGTTGTTATTATTTATTCTTATTTTTTTTTTTTTCCCCACTTTTCCTTAAATATTTATTAATAGTTCTAGACTGACCGTACTCCTAAGAGGGTATTATGGTTTAAAGAAATAGTGTCATGGTTTAAAGAAATAATGTCATGTAAAGGAGTTAATAAGTATGTCAATATTGTTAAATTAATCGTAATTATTTTTTTTTATATTTCTCTATTATCTTCTTTCATTCTCAATCATCCCATCACTATATAATATATATATATATATATATATATTTAATTTTTAAAAAAAAAAAAAAAAAAAAAAAAAAAAAAAAGGCTATATATGAAACGTGTAAATTTAGTTAATCGTGTATTCTGAGTTTAATTCTAATCTATATTGATAGTTGGTAGGTTTAAAATTTATGGTAGGGAAAATTATATATATATGAGAGAACATGTGTACTAAATAAACTAAAACCTATATATGGAACGTGTAAATTTAGTTAATTATGTATTCTGTGTTTAATTCTAATCTATTGTTTATATTAGGACCTAATTTAGCTATTAATAAACTTTCTCTAATTCTGAGATTACCAATGTTGCGTATTATAGCCTCTATCTTAACTGAAAAATTGAAAAATTGTTGTCCTTATTTTTGCATTTGATATATATATATATGGAAGTAAGATGAGGAAATTAATCCAACAGAATGTGGAGAAAATTTAAAAAACAAACAGGATGTTATGATAGATGAAAAATGTTATTGTCGGTACTTGAGTATTTCAATTTTACAGTAGAAACCCTCTTCAGTACTAAGGATTTGTGCAGGTAGAAGATGATGTTTTGTATGCGTTGGATTAGAAAATTGTGGAAAAGTGTTATTAACCATTAGGTGTGTGGTGTGTTGTGAGAAAGTTGATGACGTGATTTTGCATTCAAAAGCGAAAATTAATCAGAATATGTGAGAAGCTGAATGCTGTCCCACGAGTAGTTTCTGGTGTTGTATGTATCCCGAGAGAAGTATTAATTGTAATTGTTTAACATAAATATCACATAATATATATTATAATATATAAGGAATAGAGAATAATGAGAAAAGTATTGGCGTGAAAGGTGCTCAATGCTAAAAAGCAGAGTAGATTTATAATCAATAGTAATTATATTATGGTTTGGACTCATAACTTAAAGTTTCATGGTTATGCAATCCTCAGATGAATCAAATGGTTGAGATCTTAAAAACCAGTAGTCAAATGAACTACTGGTTTTTTAAGATCTCAACCATTTGATTGCATAACCATGAAACTTTAAGTTATGAGTCCAAATCCATAATATAATTATTATTGATCATATATATATATATATATATATATTATATATATATATAATATATAAATTATGTTATTGCTATGACCGGGGTTGTTGTTTTGTAGCTATTAATTATTGATTTGCCTATATGTGAGGATATGTTAAATTTTCTCCACACCACCCACACACACACACATATATATATATATATATATATATATATATATATATATATATGTACTTATACATGGCCTAACAGTTACAGTCATAGGAAATAACTTATTTAAATTCTAATCCTAGATAAAGTGGTTTCAGTTTCACTACGCATTAATTCTTTTGAGAAAGGCATGAATCCATCTCTTGTGTATATTACAAAATACAAACAAAAACTTGTTAAATAAGAGAAGTGAACTCGTATCGAAATGCAGGAATTTGAACAAATTTTTACTGTGTCACTTACCACCTGACCCTAATTGATCCCTTAATTTTCGCAACCCTTTTATTTAAAAAAAAAAATTCATCTGAACACCGCGTGCATCAAAACCAAAGCAAGTTTGTTTTATTATCATTTTTAAACACAAATTTAATGTCATAACATTACAGTCACGTGAACATGATCCACGTCACATAAACGTTAAACAAGACAGTTTAAAAAAAAAAAAATTTTAGCTTTATATATTATCCTCGCGTGAAAAACGCTTCACATTTATATAAACACTAAAAAAACTGGGTTTTAAAATCTCCATTTAAAAAAAATATCAACCATTTTGACTCACCTGATGATTGCATAACACATGAAACTTTAAGTTATGAGTCAAATCCATAATATTACAATTGATATATATATATATATATATATATATGCAACCTATTCCCACGCGCATCCATACAAGATACATATGTAGTACTCTGCATCTTTATATCATAAGAGTATGCGTGTTCTGGTCTGTCTGTAAACCGAAACTATACCCTAGTCAACGTCACAATTCCGTCCTTAGTGTATTCTGTACGTCACATTC
>JALAJA010001249.1:0-11602 GCA_023376005.1 Doryteuthis pealeii | reverse complement strand
TCAGTGTTTCTTAGTGAAACAAATGAAATTGCAATTTAACAAGAGTTTAATAATCCTGTTATGTTTTTCTTTAAGAGGACTAATTGAATTCTAAATGGCATGTCAGCTTGTTTAGGGTTATTTTATGCCTGAGGCTAGGAAAATCAGAAGAATCCTGTTCATTGTACATTCATATTTACATTTTTTCGTGTGTTAGTTCTTGAGAATTTGCTTAGGGGCTTCTTTTGCACAACAATCCTATCAAATAAAAATAATTTTTTAAACAGATCTATTGACCCTTAGGATGGTACTCTGACAGGTTACTATCGACACCCGAATCAAAGTGGACCTGGGAGTTAAATGACATGAAATGGCTATTCCCACATTCCTTCAGATTCAACCAGAACCTGGGCCATATCATCAGAGTATAGTTTAGTGTCCACTTGGATACAACCATTTCTTTGTGGAAGGGCCTCGTTACCCCCTCTCAGGGGATACAGTCAGAAATATTATTCTGCTGATTAGGGTGAAGATTTCTTAAGTTTAGCTGAGTGTTAAAGAAATGCCCTGAAATTTTCTTCCTGATTATCTCACCAATCAATGATCATTTTCAATAACAGAAGTCAAGATTCTTTTTTCTTTTCTGGCAATTATTAGAGAATTTAATCCAACTGAAGAAGATCTGTGTAAAATGAGAAGAAAATAAAAAACAATAACTATTAAAACTGTTGGTTTTTTGTGATAACAATACTTAAGAGAAAAAGACAGATGCCCGAAACCAGCTCATGTGTGTGTGTATATTATATATATATATACATATATATATATATAAAGACATGGTATTCAATCACAACACACCTCTGGACTTTCTCAGACCGTTCAGGCTAGGAAATTGGATATTATTCATATGCTAGTTTGTTCCTATTTTTGGAAACCCTTGCCAGGAAGGGGGGGGGTACTCATCTGCAGAATATATGCATATTCTATAGCTTCACCAACAGGTTAGAGTTTTTTGTCTGTAAATCTTAATTCTAGTCAATATCAATTTTAACAATCACATCTAAAAATACAAAATAACAACAATTATGCTATTCAAAGCATAATAGACCAACTCATTTATTTTTTGTTAATACCAAAGACAAACAAAAAAAAACCCCTTTTTTTGTTTGTGGCAAAGTATTTTTAATTTTCTATTGGTTCAAATCTCAATTTTCCTGTCGGAGTTAGAATGACGCTGACTGTAATCCACTGCGAAGAGTAGAGGACCTTCCCCAAAATCTTTAATTTAAGCATTGCTAATTAGCTTTATAAGACAGTTCTTCAAAAAAAAAAAAAAAAAAATTCAGAAAAAGAACTAACAAGGGTGGATAACAGAAAAAGAGATTAACCCAATTTATGTTTAGATGACCATATTAAGATTAATCAAAGTTCTATGAAAAATTTTCAGAAAAGTTCTTAAGAGATTTGATTAAACTATTTTTGTTTTTGATTCTTAAAAATCTTAAATCATACTGCAAGATATTTTGAAGAACTGTCTATAAGCTAAATTAGCTAATGCTTAATTAAAAAGATTTTGGGGAAGGGTCTTAACCCCTCTTCGCAGTGATACAGTCAGCGTATTCTAAAACTCTGCTGAACAGGAAAATTTGAGTGTGAACAATGAATTAAAAAATACTTTGCCCAACAATAACAAGGGGTTTTTTTTGTTTGTCTTTGTATTAACAAAAGAATAAAATGGTGGGTCTTATGCTTTGATGCATAATTGTGGTTTTTTGTTTTTAAGTGTGATGTTAAAATTGAGTATTGACCTGAATTAGATTTACACGACAAACATCTAGACCTGTGGTTGAGGCTTGAATAGTGCTAATATTCCCTGCAGATTGAGTACCACCCCCCCTTCCTGCAATAAGGGTGTCCAAAAATAGGAACACAACTGAGCAACATGAATAATTTCCAATTCCTAGCCTGAAGTCTGAAAAGTCCAGATGGTGTGTTTGTGATGAATAACCATGTCTTTTATATTATATAGTATAGTATATATTATATATATATATACACACACACATGAGCTGGGTTTCGCATCTGTCTTTCTCTTAAGTATGTTTCATCAAAAAACCGCAGGTTTTTACTAGTTAATGTTTTTTATTTTTCTCTCATTTATACAAGATTGCTTCAGTTTGATTTAAAATTCTCTATATTGTCTCCAGAAAAGAAAAAAGAAATCTTGATCTGTTATTGAAAATGATCATTGGATGGTGAGAGAATCAGGAAGAAAAATTTCAAGCATTTTTTAAAAATCACTCACTAAACTTATAGAAATCTTCTAACGCCTATCAGACAAGATATATTCTGACTTTATCCCCTGCAGAAGGGGTAAGAGGCCCCTTCCCAAACAAAGAAATGTGTTGACACTAAACTATATCGATGATATGGCCGCCAGTCTGGTGATCTGAGAATGTGGAATAGCCTTCATTGTCAGTTACTCCCAGGTCCACCTTTTTTGAAAATCGGTGTGATAGTACCTGTCAGAGTACATCTAAGTGGTCAAATAGATCTGTTTTAAAAAATTAATTTTTATTTGATAGATTGTGTGCAAAGAAGCCCCTAAGCAAATTCCTCAAAGAACACTTAAGCTACAGCCGAAAAAATGTAAATATGAATGTACAATGAAAGGATTCTCTGATTTCCCTAAGCCTCTAGGCGATAAAATATACCCTAAACAAAGCTGACGATGCCATGTAGAATCAATAGTCCCATCTTAAAAGAACAACTAACAGGATTATAAAAACCTCTTGTTAAAATTGCATTTCATTTGTTTCACTAAGAAAAACTGAATAGATTCTTATCATTAAATGTTCAATAGTGATATAATATGTAGGAAATAGGATTTCAATTATAATTCAAATTATAATGTAACAGTTTGCATTTTCTATGACCAATTACCCTTTTCAATAACCCAAACATATTCTTATTATATATATATATATATAATATATACACACACCACACACACACAACATATATATAATTATATATATATATATTATATAATATAAAATCTGCTACTTCTGTCTATCATAAATTATCTTTTGTTTTGTTTCCTAATCAATTCCGTTATATTTTTAAGAAAGACTTATTCAGTCTTGTTATATTCACCCTTCAACATGCCATTGGCCTTAGTTTAATAAAGAAGCATTTGATTGGGGGAAAGCAGTTTGTTTTGAAAACAAATTACATTAATAACTTGTTTATGAATTTGAAGAATATTAATTTTGACAGTCATTATTAAATCACCTTTTTTTTGGTAGTTAAAAATCCATCTTATAGTTTTTGTTGTTTTTCCTATGCAAATCCTGTAAAACGAGTGAATTAACTTGAGATGGAGTGTTTTAAATAGTAACCAACCTCATTAATAGTGGCACTTTAGCGTTCAGTCTGTAAACCCCTATTGGTGAGGATTTGAATACACTGCCCCCCCCCCATCGAAAAAAGAGTGTCATGGATGTGGACACTAAACTTGCATCTGATAGAGAGCTTCAAAATCTGGGGAGTACCTCTCATTGCAATTTACTCCCATGTCCATTTTGACTGGGTGGTAGTACCTGGTATTGTCCATCTTTGGTCAAATTGGTCAGCTAAAAAATTATTTGGTATTCAATAAGAATAATTTGATTTCATATAACGTTGTCAAAAAAAGCTTAAGTAACACACAAATATGGTAAATTTAAATGTTATGCATTCCCTACCTCTGGCATAAATAACCCTATGGTTTGACATGCTATAAATCAATCAGTCCATTTCTTAAAAACAACTTATTTACCCGCTACAGGGTTTAGAAATATAGCTGACTGTATCCCCCTGCCATAGGATAAACTACCCCTGAAAGGGGATGATCCTAGGTTATGACATACATGATGGTGAGGTTCACTTCTGGTAAGTGTGGAGTACCCAGTATACTTTAAGGTTGCATTTATTAAGGTCAAAATATGTCTATTTAAGATTATTTGTGATTTGATAGGCTCTATGCAAAAAAAAACTCTCAAGAAAACAGCTTACACAAAAAATGTAAAATGATGCAATTCCCTAACCTGTTTGGCATAAAAAATCTAAAACTGGGTAGACATGCCTTAAAACAAATAAAAAAATAGACCCGTTGCATTTTAAAAATAGAAATTAGTTTTGTGTCCTTCAATTCTTACGAGTAGCTACATTGATGGAAAGATCAGACTTCCTTGATGCTTGTAGTTTTGTTTAAGGTTAAACTATTTCTGAGAATTTGTATTATAATAATTCAATTTTTCTGACTCCAGGAGAGATCAAGATTAAACTTAAGAATAATACTATTTCCTGTCCATTTTTAACTTAATAATGTCTAGTCTGTCTTTTTCCTAATCCTTTAGGTATGTTAGGATTAGGGACTGGATTAATCAAGAGATGTGTAATCTGCTCTTAGACTGTGTGTGTGTGGTGTGTAAATGGATTATCTAATTGGCTCTTCTGTTCTTGTATTGAATTGATACATTCTGTATTTTGAAGTAATAAATTTTTTTTTATTTGTTGTTTGATAACCCAGAAAAGTCTTATTGAGTTATAAAAATAAAACCATTTAAATTGTATATTTAAATGATATTTGTTTACTATGTAAACTTTATTGTCCCAATTTTCATCTTCATGTTATGAGCACACACATACAGACACATATCAAAAAAATTGGATATATAAGTTGCACTTAATGGTAGGTCTGTAGCTTGTTTTTACAATCTAAATTGAAATTTATCCTGAAAAGTTTGCCTATAAAGGAAAGAGGGAGGGAGATAAGATTTCAAATTGCTTTTAGTCTTGTATGAAATCCATAAACTCCCTTCAAAATAAATAAGAAGTGTTGTATGCTAATTGAAGTAAGTTCTTTGCATGGTTAGGGGTAATGAGGAATGAGATGAATTTGGTTGTCTTTTCTCCCTTTCTTTCCACCTCCACCCCCCCACTCCCCCCCCACCATCTGGTAGTGCAGACGGCCATTTTGCTAATTGGCTTGGCATTCACAGGGACCAAATTGCTAATTGAAACTTCTGCCCTGTTAGACTGTCTTAATTAACTGCCAAACAAGATCATATTGCAAAGGTTCATTTACTCTTGGCCTTTTGTTATTCTGCTGACTTGTGGTATGCCCCCCCCCAATCCCCCCTCAATGGGATGGACAGGAAACTAGGATTAAAAACAAAAGCTAATGCCCAAACATTTGTTACCCACTTGAGATGTGAAAATATCTTCCATTCATTTCTGGCTAACAAAGAAAAAAGATTTTTTGGTTAAAATAATCAAAACCTTTAGCATTGGTTAGGAACTGTGGGTTTAATAAAGAAATGTGTAGGATGGGGTTAGGAACTGTGGGTATTATAAAGAAATGTGTAGGGTTAGGGAACTTTTTTTTACCATCCCAATGAAATAACAAAGGTAAAAGTAGTATCTGAAAGTATTAACAAAACTAATACTGATTTTATTTGAAACAGCAAGTACTTAGTAAAAACAGTTAATGTTTTTCAAATCACTGTCTCCAGAAATAAATTGCCTGATGATTATAAATAGATGCTATTATGTTTCTTATAAAAAAATGTGTAAGTTATTTGTGTTATTATCATAAAATCCAAATATAAATTAGTGATAAGGATATAAAGACAGGATGAAATTAGATTGATATTAAAAAAAGAATCTGTTAATTTTGTATCAGGTAGTATTCACTCAGAGTGGATTAGGAGTAATGGCAATGAAATACTCTATACTCCCCAGATCTCCAAAACTACAGCCTCATTATCAGATGCAGTTTAGTGTCATGTCCAGGACACAATAAAGTTTCTGAGAGCCATCCAAGAAAGATGAAAAGATCTATCATTCTTAGAAAATCTTAATGATATTTAAATAAAACATGTTTAAAAGGATTAAAAAGAATACTGAAAACATGTCTTTCTTTATTCAGATATTGGTCATTTCTGGCACAAAGTCTCACTTCTTGATCACTTATAATGATCAAGTTCATATCCAATATCTTATGAAATTAATATATTAACTCATACATTATTGTGAGTATTTCTAACACAAATACATTTTGTTCTCTTCATGGATTTGGTTTGAAAAACTAAAAAAAAAAAAAAAAAATGTTATATAGCACAGATAACACTTATGGTTGATTTTTTTTTCTTTTCTTAACCTTCTGTCAATGTATATTTAAGCCTTGCCAACAGGGCAAAAATCTGATTTAAAGACTAACATGTAAAATGTTTCCATAATCATAAATAAAGTTGGCAGAGTGGCAAGTTGCCAGTATTAACTAGACCGCTTAGGAGTCTCTCCATTTTTTACTAGCGCTAACCCCAGGGGGATTGTTTTTGTGTCTGAGGTGGAGTGCCACACCTACCATTAGCTCCTCACTACCACACAAATCCAAGCTGTGCTATTTATGCACGTAGTTAGCAAGGGCCAGTATCAAACCTGGAATATTGTGGTTCGTAGGCGGATGCTCTACCGACTGAGCTAAACCAACCCCTTAAGTGTAGGTAAAGAGAAAAGAAAGAAAACCCAAAAGAACCTGACAGAACCTGCCATCTAGAGTTAATGTTGAAGTGTAGCATCCACTGCATCGTACTGGGTGCCCTGGAGGTTTGATATGGTGGGGGGGAGGTGGAAGAAAAAAAAAAAAAGAAAGAAGATATTAATCATGCAATTAGTGAAGTAAATGTAACTCTAAATAAAGAACATTTTATGGCCACACATGCAGTAGCGCATCAGCCTATGCAGGTGGAGCCACTGTGCTTAGAGAAATAGGAACCTAATTATGATCTTAAACTCAGCATAAATCTAAAAACTTGGCACTTACCCCAATTTATTTTTTTTTCTATTTGCTTGGATCATCATCATGTCATTCTCAGATTAGTTTTCTTTTCCTTTTGTCTCTCAGTCTGCCTCCCTCTGTGTGCCTTTCCTTTGCACCCACACACATGGTTATGTCAAAACTAAAAAGGGACTTTATTGCAGCAAGTGCACTGAAGAGATTTGCATTATGACATCTGGTGAATGGTTAGATAAATCAATTCTTGTAATAGTCTAGGCGCTACCCCTATGTCAGTTTTCAATTCTTGGAACAGTCTAGGCGCCACCCTATGTCAGTTTTCAATTCTTGGAACAGTCTAGGCACCACCCCTATGTCAGTTTTCAATTCTTGGAACAGTCTAGGCGCCACCCCTATGTCAGTTTTCAATTCTTGGAACCGTCTAGGCACCATCTCTATGTCAGTTTTTTCAATTCTTGGAACAGTCTAGCACCACCCCTATATCAGTTTTCAATTCTTGGAACCGTCTAGTGCCACCCTATGTCAGTTTTCAATTCTTGTACCGTCTAGGCACCACCCCTATGTCAGTTTTCAATTCTTGGTACTGTCTAGGCACCACCCTATGTCAGTTATATAAAAGTTTTATAAGTGTAGTCATTTTATTAAATTTTCTGAAATCTATATTTTATGAAGTAATCAAATTTTGCCAGATAAGAGTGAAGACTTAGAATCACAGCTGGTTATATTACAATCATTATTATAAATTAAAAATTTATATCAAACAATTACAAATGTTAATTGTTAAATTGTTAAAGCTAAATCAATAACATACTAAAGAAAGAGATTTTTCTGTATTTTCTTATATTATTTCTGTGAGAAACATTTTAAATCTAAATAGTAATATTTAAGATTTATTGATTTTTAAACATTTTTACTTTGTCACGATTATTCGTTTAAACCAGAGATCACCAAACTTTTTTCACAGTGGATCGGATAATTAAAAAAATAATGAGCACCACAACATTATTATTGTGTTCAATACTTGCTGGTCTGAACGAAAACTCTGAGAAAAAGATGTAAAACAAAAATTTTATCTTTCCATGTCATATTCATGGATGAGTGGTGTAAGATGCACAAAAAACAAATTTAATCAACATATTTATTTTTTAAAACATTATCAAAGAACACTACATTAGTGAGTTTAGTGAAACTGAATTCAGTACCGTCAGTTGGCCTGATAAAAATGCCTTTGCAGGATTGGTTTAAAACTAAGCAATAAAGTTATACAGGGTGATTTGAATAAAAAATCAAAAACAAATGATGTTAACACCCTTATGGGAGCACCTTTATGATATAATTTCAATCAGTCTTTACATATTCCCTTATCCCTGCTGCCAACACATTGGAAGATTCCAATAATGTGTGAAAGGGATAGTGAACAGGTGGAGACTTTAAAATCATAGATCATAAAGGAACTCCCATAGAAATATTAACATTTTTAAACACCCTGTATAATTATTTTACTTCTCCAACTTAAAGAACTACTTATGAACTTCATTGATAATGTATAATTGTATGAATAATTATTCCAGTATGACAATTTCTTAATTTTCATTTTTTAATTATTTTTCTTGTTTGTATGCCCGTTCTACTGTTGTGGCATAGGTCATTTTTTTCTTGCAAACATTTCTCATCAGCATTTATCTTACATATACACACACACACACACACATATTATATATAAGTTAAAAGAAAGGAAATGAATCCGATGGTATGAGTATAGATAAAAGGATATGAAAACACCACAAAATGCTGTTATGTTAAAGTTATAAAATGTTTCATTTTAACAGCATTTTTTGTGGTGTTTTCATATCCCTTTATCTATACTCATATATATATATATATATATATATATATATATATATATGATCTGAAAATTTGATATTCAATAATTTCAAGGACAGTTAATTAATTCATTTTATTCATTGATTTCTTAAAATGTAATTTTTGTCTTTCCAGATTCGGATGGTGGCTGCAAGTGAATTTATGATGCCTTCATCACTTATGATGATGTACTTCCAGAAAGTTGCCTTGATGAATGTATGCAACTTATTAGTGATACAAAATGGTAGGCAATGATTTCTTCTTCTTCTTCTTCTTCTTCTTCTAAAAAGCATCTTTCTTGAAACGCCTTTGAAAATAATCATATAATAAAGATAAATCATAGCATTTATTATAGAAAGAAAGAAAAAAGGTCTGATTTTGAACAGAACCATTTTGGGGTTTAGTTTTTGAACTTTCTATTTATCTTCATTTGGTGGTTGGTTTTAAAGGCTATAAACAATGCAAGTGTAAAGAAAAATGAGGTAACTATGATGTTCGTTTGTTAACCACCAACCAACCACCAAACAATATAAACACAATGCTTCAAGCAAATTATAAAACTCATTTATTCATCTTCAATTTTTAATACTGAGATAGAAATATTTTTTTAAACAATATTCATAAAAAAGATAATTGTAAATGAGTTTAATAGCTCAAATTATTCAGACAATTAAATCCTTTTTATTGTATCCTTAATTTTATTGATACAACAATTTATTCTTTATCACTTTTCAGATGTATTAACTGTGGGTAAAAAAATTTATAAAAAAATCATAAAAACAAAAACAAAGCAAAAAAAGGCAACCTAATGAAAATTAAAGAATATCTCTGCCAAAATACGAGTGTGAATCAAAAGTTTTGCAATATTTTTGTAAGATGAGGCATAATTCATCTGTTCTGGGTGCTTTTGCTGAGGCTGTGAAGGTGATGAAACCATACTAGACTACGAGATGCCAAGTTCACCTCTTTGGCTTGGAACACGGACTTAGAATCCACGCTTTTAGACCTACCTGACAATGCCTGATTGTCAAGGTTCTTACACCTAAGCAAATTTTCTTCAACTATTTGTTTACTGTGATCAATTGCATCTTCACCTTTTGCACAATAAATTCTGTTAGTCGTTTCAGCAGCATTATGGCCCAGTTTGAACCTATAAAGCATAATTTCCTGAATTAGAAACATAACACATTCATCTGGCGCAGCTTTCAAATTACACACATTGAAGCAATGTAGAATGTGTCAGCACACCAATTATGACCACAATATTACCAACCCCAATGGGTACCTTCCATGACTTGATCCATTTCATTCATGTGAGATACATGCCATACATTAGCATACCAAATATTGCAATACTTTTGACTCACTCTAGTATATTAAAAACATCAAGAATAGAAAGAAAATGTTCAGTTGTCTGACATTTCTACTTTGTTAATGATTCTTCTATTTAAAGTTATTAACAATTCATTTACTGTATTCATGAGGAAGATTTGCCAGGAGGGATAACCTATAGGGGTGAGTGGCAAGAAAGAGACATGGGAATCTGTGCTGTCAGTGCAACATAATGATGATTGTTTACTTTAATTACAAAATCTTGAAAGAAAAGAATTGTCCTGTCAGTGAGGTTTAGAATATCCTGACTGTATTCCCTTGCAGAAGGGGGTAAGACCTTTCCACTAAAAAAAAGGGGTGTTCTGGATATGGCATTAAACTGCATCTGAAAGTGAAACTCCAGTTCTAGTGTTCTGGGGAGTGTACTCCTTCATTGCCATTACTCCCAGGTTCAAACTGACCCGAGGTCACATCTATGGCTCAGATAGATCTATGTAAAAATTTATTTGTATGCGATAGAACTGTGTGTAAAAACAATTCTTATGAAACAACTACACAAAAATATTGAATATGAACATACAATGAATAGGATTTCCTCTAGCATAAGATAACTCTAGACAGGTTGACATGCCATTACAATCAATCAAAAGGATCATTTTTTAAAATTTTTTAAAATCAGCTTATTATTACCACAAGTTGCACCCTGATCAATATTGTAATTAGTGTATTTTTCTGGTTATTCAACATCTTTAAAGCAATTGTTAAATAAAATAAAAATGCTAAATGAAATATTTTATCCAATTTTTAGTTTTACAGTTGCATTAATTGAAAACAGTTTGAGTTTATATCGAATAATAATTCTAAGGAATGATATATATAATATATATATGTATGTTTTTCTTTGTAGGGATCAACCAGTATCTGAACTCCGACCAATTCGAAACCAGCTTTGTGAACTGATGGGTATCCCAGCTCCTGTAGTAAAGGTAAAATATTTTTCTCAACAATTGATATCTAATTTTGAAATTATTTCTTGGTTTTGTTTCACTCTTATTACTAATATTATGAACATTTTCCATCTGACAATGCTTCGTTTTGCTTCAATATTGAATCAGTAAACTTTGGATATTTTTATTGGAGAATGCTACCCATCAATTAATAAATAATGCATAATAGCTCAGTTGATAGAACATTTGTCTAGGAGTCGCAAGGTTCTGGGTTCAATACCAGATCTTGCCAACTCAGTGCATGAGTAGCACAGCTTGGGTAATCTGACCACAAGTTTCACCCTGATCAATATTGTAATTAGTGTTAAGCATCTGGGAGCTGACAGTAAGTGTGACGTTCCACCTCAGCAAAACAATCTCCCTGGTTTAGCACAAGAAAATAGGGGATAGACTCCCTTGTTGTTTGGTTGATACTGACAATAGGCCACTCTACAGACTTACTTACATCTGGGTAATTCCATCTCAAATCATCCAGAAAAAAGTATAATTGTCACCATCTCCTACAATTTTTCTGAAATTTTTCCAGATGTGACTATGTTAACATTAGACAATCCCCAAAATTTTAAGTTATGATGAT